>JAIPMN010006498.1:0-14364 GCA_020650975.1 Apostichopus californicus
CTTAGTTAATGAGGTAAGCAGATAACTTAGTTAATGAGGTAAGCAGATAACTTAGTTAATGAGGTAAGCTGATAACTTAGTTAATGAGGTAAGCTGATAACTTAGTTAATGAGGTAAGCAGATAACTTAGTTAATGAGGTAAGCTGATCTAGATGCAATGAATGATTGTTGCCATTTAAGTGCTTGGCTCTTTGTGATAATAGGCCCACATGGCACTCTGTTTTATAATGTTAAGTGCTTGTTGATATTTGCACTGTAATCAGAGCACCTAAGTATTGCCTAGTATAAAATTTATAAAGATAGTCTGAGGAAAAAAACAGCTCAAGCACCCTGGTGAAATTTGTTGTTAGTTATCATGCAGTGTTTTGAAATGTTGGTAGTTGAAAAAGTCTTACTTTGAACCATATGTGGACTTTAAGCTAATGAGTGTGATGTCATAGGTGGGCGATGACGACAAGATGTTTTGTTTTGTTTTGTTTTGCTTTGCTTTGTTTATTTTGAATACTAATAGTAATTGGTAGGGTTACCAACTGTTCTGTTGGGGGTTGTAAAGCTAACACTGTACCTATAGATGAATATTGTGTATTCATCTATAGGTACAGTATTCATTCATATTCGCAAGTTTTAAGCAGATATAGTGAAGGCTGAAAGCATTGTGATAATATTCTTCTAGAGTCACCCTGATTTATCAGGTTTGGGAAAACAGAAATAATGATTATCATAGAAGCTTATGTGGTGTGTGATCATAATGGCAGCCCATCTCTTGTGAATAGTAGTTGTACATGTACCTTAATAGTAACGTGAAAGGCGATTTTACTTTGTTTTACCTGTGTCTCATCTGGATTGATTTAGAGTTTGTTTGTTCTTTCATCAGGAATCACATATCGATGTACAACTTGATCAACGACACATGATGCTGAGAGGAGAAACGGTAGGCTTAACTATATTTAGATCTAACAGGGAACCCTACTCTGATAGTGTGAAGCAGATGAAATCAGAGAAATAAGTTCTTCCCTTTGTTGACATGATTCAGAAACTACAAAGAAATTAAAATAAACATTAGTCGTGTTGAAGATTGGGTACTTGACTGCAGCTTTGTCTAATCCTTGATCAAAGTAACCAAGGAGGGGAGGGGAGACCTTCTTAGCTTGCTCTGAAGCAGTTATGCATCAGACCTTACTTTCTTACAACAAGGACATCAACTACATTTTGGATCAAGTTGATAGTTGCTTGCTTTTGAGAAAGAGAGTGAATTAGGGATCAAATCATATAATATACGAAGAAGAAAAACATGTACCTAGCATTGTCTTAAGGATTTTGAGTCATGGCCTCAAATAAAAAAAGTTATCACAAATTTCATTAAGAGCAAACACTCGTGAAGCCCCTTAAAGATTTGTATTTTTTTTTTCAGTAAAAACTATGGAGTAACATTAAAGGTGTCTTTAATATGTACTCATTTTGACCCCAATCTCTACATTGTTATTACACAGCTCTCCAAAGTGATGAAAGTCAGATCTTGTCTAACACAAAGGTAAAGACCAAATGATTTTGCACTGTTTAGTAGTACTGTTAAATCAAACATGTTCTGTGTATGATGCAGCCAGAGTACTACCTTGCTTATTGCATGCAATGTTGTTTACCTGTAAAGTACATTAATAATTGTTTCATTGTTGCCTTGTCACATCCAATGTATGAAATATGTTTGTAAGTTAAATATAAAACATTACATCTCAAGCAGCAAGATAATAATTTTGTGTCATCCTGGCAGTGGTTAGCTAATAGATATATATAATCTCAACCATAAATAACAAAGGTTCAAAGGTGTAATCAAAATATTGACTAAACATTTTCTAGCACCAATGGAAAGTAGTGTTGAATGAACTAATTAACAGTAGGTAACATTTCACAGTCCTTTGATGAACTTAAAATGAATATTCAGTAGGTGGTATATAATATAATATCAAGTTGAAAGGTATTCATTGTATTCTAAATATTTTGCAAAACAACAGCAAGGATTTCTCAGGTGTCAGTAACCCTAAGTATTCTTCAGTTTTTTTTCTTATTTTTTCTAATACAACCGAAATATAATCCAATTTAGTAACCCATCCTATCCTTTCAATAAAGTTCACTCAAATTAGCAATTTTTTCAAAAAATAGTGTTTTTTGTTGCATTGTTTTGTAGCTTCAGGGATCATTATTTCTCCCGTGGATATCATGAGGTAAGGTTGGAACTTTAAATGTATTCTCTCCATTATCACTGTTTTATTTATACGAAAGAAGTAACTTGGTCATTCTGTTTTGTAAACCAAACATTGGATAAAATGGCAGCTTAAGTTGAACTTGATTTAGACACATGTGACACTAGGGCAAAATATTGTCTTTTACCTTCTAAAAGTTGAAAGATTAGGTTGTTTGGATTTGTATGAAGGTAATTTATTGATATTGACTTCTTATTGTCACCTTGCACTGTCTTCTTGTCTTCTGTTTGTTTTTTTTGGCCTTGCTATTGTTTTGCTTCATATGTCAGGAGGCTTTCTCTATTTCTCATGAAATCTTACCTTGTAGCATTATGTCCACATATCACATGGATGTCACATATCATTTGGTTTTTCCCAGGTGCATTTAGTCAGCCATTGCTGAATGCTGTTTGGCAGTAACAGCTTTAATGGTTCATTAACTGTTTGTTTTTCCATATTCACGTAGGTCACACCACCAACCATGGTACAGACACAAGTAGAAGGAGGGGCAACACTCTTTAAATTCAATTTCTTTGGAGAAGAAGTGAGTTCTAGTTATGAGAGAGTTATCTTTAAATGCACTTACTGGCTTATGAGCTGTTGGATCTGAATAATAATATTGACAAACAATGTTACAGTATCACACACTTAGAGCTAAGCTCATCAAATGTTTATCCAGAAAACTGATGAAGGTTTATCCTTCTTGTACCTGTATTTCAGTCTGATTGCTTATGGATAGAAAACTTTCTGGAAAACTTTTGTAATTTGGAATAGTGAGTGTACTATGGACAGTGTATATACAAATTCTCTTGAGGCTTGGCTGTGACATAACAACTACAGTATTTGTTCTCATTTGTGTATGGTACACACACACACAATTAATAGTGGGAACATTGTTGTTCTAATATGTGTATGGTACACACACAAAATTAATAGTGGGGAACCTTGGCATGAGCATTTCTTAATGTTGTATTTTAAGTTATAAAATAAGATTAAATTGAACATATACTGTGTGTATGACTTTTATTAGGAGTAAAGGAAAACCATTTGATTGTTGTAGTTAGGTAGCATCCTGTTGACCTATTTATGAATGAATCACTAAATGGACTTACTATGTTGAATGATTGATTCCTGCAGGCCTACTTGACACAGTCATCTCAGCTTTATTTGGAGACAGCACTGCCATCACTTGGAGATGTATTTTGCATCGCTCAGTCATATAGAGCAGAACAATCGAGGACAAGACGTCATCTAGCAGAGTGAGTCTGTTCTTTAAGGAGGAGACTGTTTGTAGAGAGATGTGTGGATATCATGGCTAAATGATGAATTGATCTACTAGGAGCAAAACCCAACAGCTTTGTAACACTGACCATGTCTACTGACTTCAAGGTCTTCCGTAATCTCCAGAAATTCAAACTTGAAACACTTTTATATTAATGTGAGAGTAGAGTTGGGATATATTTAAATGTTTTGGTCAGTTAGGCTGTTTCATCAGTGTTATTAACTTCTTAACCATAGCCAACTAGTTACATTTTCAATCATATTTTATTTTGCAACGCCATGTGTACTGCCTTCTTTCAGGACACTTGTTTGAACATGAGTTATCAAAGCTCCTTAAACTGCAGATGGAAACCAGACCTAACTTGATATTATTCTTTCATTAGGTATACACACATAGAAGCAGAGTGCCCTTTCATAAGCTTTGATGACTTATTGGAGAGAATTGAAGATCTGGTATGTGACACAGTCGACAGAATCCTTAAGACTCCTGCTGGTGAAATCATCAAAGAAATGAACCCGGTAAGTATCGTGGCCAGTAGTAAGCCCTGCCTTGCAAAGCATGAAGAATAAAGTTCAGCATAGCTGTAGGACAGGGTTGTCCAACCTACGGCCCGCGGGCCACAGTCCGGCCCACCGCAGGGTTTCGTCCGGCCCGCCAGAGATGCTCTACGGTGCGAAATTTTAGTGAGCAGTTTTATTGATAACAATTTGAAGCTATATAATCAATCATTCGAACCTTCTGGGTCCAAAAAACTGCATACAGGTCAGTTTGTGTGACACTCTCTCAGCGGAGGGGGGGGGGGGGTGGCGGCTGGACTTTATTCATCTGTTTTATCAGGAAGGAAAATAAATCAAAAAATCGAGCGTAGGGTTCATGCGGCCCCCTCCTTCATCATCATTCCATGTGGCCCTCCTCTGCAAAAAGGTTGGACAACCCTGCTGTAGGATCATTAAGTGTGAATGGGTTTAATACTCAATGGGCACACCATCTGATGTACAACCGTGGAGGATGTAGTGAGCTTCCAGAGGAGTGGTTTCAGTGTTTGCCTACTGATGCCCTTTATTTGTGCAGGTTTGAAATGCTGCAAAGGAGAACACTACACTAGGAGGCATTTTGTTAGATTAGTCAGTGGTTAAAACTACTATAGATATCATCAGTGTATATAAGTATGTCATTGCCTGCCACATGTTGCTGCTTGCTTTCCTTTGTATTTTTAATACAGAGTAAAGTTAATCATGTGTTAGCTTCCACCCGTTTCAGTTGACTCTGGGCATTTCTTATTCTTTGAGTCTTGTTTGGTTTGCAATGAATATAGTGTGGAATGTCTGTAACCTTTTACACTGTTGCTCTTCAATATAAAGGACTTCAAGCCACCAAAGCGACCATTCAAGCGAATGGACTACTCTGATGCCATAGTCTACCTAAAAGAACAGGATATCAGAAAAGAAGATGGAACCTTTTATGAGTTTGGTGAGGTAAGTGATATCATGGTAGTAACAATTGTGTTAATGATGGGTTTACATGAATTGTGGGTAACTTTAAATACTCTACTAGAATAATGCTTGTCATCCCAGATGTCACATTTATTGGTCGTCTGATCGCCCAGAAGACCAAAAATCACAATGGACAACCTAAAACCCTGCTTAGGTCTTCCGACGGATGACTAGCTTATTTGCCGTAAGTGTTCAACACTTCATTCAAAACTTGGAAAATCCCTATTCTTTAAAATCTAATCTACCAAGAAAAAGATAGTAGCTTTTTGGTATTGCCTTCCATTCATATTAGAAACAACGTAAGAAATAAATCACATTTTGGAACCAGCAGGCTCATCGTATAAGAAGACCTAACCAATCTCTATATGGAACAAGAGACAGCATGATAGGGCCCCTTTAAACAGACATAATAAGGCCTAAATCATTATACCAACTGAATATACAACACTTGAATTCAGTGAATAAATAAATGATAAATTGTGATATCAACCATTTACAACCTTTATTTTTGGTGCTTTCATTTGAACAACCAAAAAATCCTTCTGACCACTGAATATGAAGGCAACCTTACCCTTCGGACAACCTTAAAATTTTCTTAAAAATGAGCAACACTCTTTATAACCATGAATATATTTTGTGTGACTTGACAAATTTTTTTGATTTACACAAATGTACAACAGGATATTCCAGAGATGCCAGAGAGAAAGATGACAGACCAAATCAATGAAGTAAGTCTTTTGAAAATCTTACTAAACCATTTCACTGGTCTCTTGTTGATGTTGTAAATACCCTTCAAAGTAATTATGATACCAACTGATGATTTATGCTTATGCATTAAGTCTAGTGAAAAGTGTTAGTAACATCTTTTTATGTTTTGTTGTTGTTGTTTCATTGTAAATGTTTTCTTAGCTTGTTCTAAGTTTCTCTAAGTTTTTAGAACTGACCAGCTATCTGAAATGTTTCTTCCAATAGGAAGACCTTTAGGAGATTTCTAACAGTAAAAGAGAATAGCTCATTTCTCACTCAAAGGAAAAGAAGTGTGGTAGAACCCCATGATGACAGAAGAAGCCAGTGCTAGTAATATGTAGACTTGACCCTGAAGAGTAAACTACTATATAAATAAATTCCTCTGCAGTCTTTTGAGAATTGAAAATGATATATAATGAGAGCACTGACAGATCGTCCATTATTCAATAATAAACTGTCCTTCTACCCTTCCTTTGTCTCCCTCTATCCATTATGCAATATTTCATTTCCACATTGTTTTCATAGCCAATATTTCTATGTCGTTTCCCGGCTGAGGTGAAGTCATTTTACATGTCTCGTTGTCCAGAAGACAAGAGAATAACTGAATCTGTAAGTTTGATTTTACTTACTTTGTTACTGGATTAATGTGAGGGACAAACCTAAGTAAACATTACAGAAGGCACCCTGTGTCCTTTATCTTCATCCTATAATGTAGCTATATGCAACAAAAATTACACAAATATAAATTTTCCATTCATTTTTGGTTTCGATGATAACCATAACCAGTTAGTCATGCCGGCGGATGAGTGTGTGTGACGCCTTGCTTGTAAACATGATATCTCAAGAAGGGAAGCTTGGACTAGTCTCATATTTGGCGTGTAGGAGTACCACATTAAGTAGAAGAAGTGTATTGTTAAGGGGGGAGGTCAAAGGTCATTTGGAGTCACCAGGGGTCAAATTGTGAAAACATTGTAAACAGGATATCTCAAGAAGGGAAGCTTGGACCAATCTCATATATAGTATGTAGTTTTGACATGTTGTGTTGAAGATCCCTATTATTTTTGTGTGGAGGTCAAAGATCATTTGTAGTCACCAGGTGTCAAATTTTGGAAAACTTGTTTTATAGAATCTCCCACCGACCAGCCTATTAGATAACATGCCATATAATAATATATAAAACCTTAAAATCTTAAAATAAAATATAATAAAATCTTATTCACGAAAGTCTTATACACCTTTAGCGTATTTGCCTAAGTCTTATTCACCTAAGTCTTATTCACCTTTAGCGTATTTGCCTAAGTCTTTTTCGCCTAAGTCTAATTCACCTATAGCTTATACACCTAAAGCTTATTCACCTCTTATCTGACATCCATAGGTTGATTTGCTTCTTCCTAATGTTGGAGAGATCGTTGGTGGTTCAATGAGGATTTGGGATTTTGATGAGCTTCTGGCCGGCTATAAAAGAGAAGGCATTGACCCTACTCCTTATTACTGGTACACAGATCAGGTAAGTTACACTATGCACTGATGTACAGAGTTACAAATTTATGATTGCTTGTAGATAATTTGGTTTAATCATTTCATTCTTTGTGTTATCAGTGTTCTACCCATATAGTTTGTTCTTCATAGTGCCAGTGTGTGACTTTAATTTGTTTCCTCGTCCTTACGTTGGTACTAAAAACACAATTCTGCTGTTGTCAACCATGAAAATATTGTTTTCATCAGTTAACCAATAAGTATGTGCTGATGTATGTACATATTACTTCAACAAACTAATAGATTATTTGAGGTTGTGTGATTGGTAGGAAATCTTTGCTTGAAATGAACCATCCATCCATGTTTGGGAGGCAGCTTTCATTGAGTTTGGTAAATTGTTGATGTTACGCGATACTAAAATCCAGTGATAATGCACAGAATGTAGAAACCATAAAAAATTGGTAGACTTCGTCCGCATGTGAGTGACAGTAATAGGAAAAAGTGGCCAAATTTCTTAAAACTGACTGTAGGCAGTAATTACTTATTTGGTGAATAGATCGAGGAGGATATTTAAGTTATTGTAACAACCAGAATGCAAAATTCATTGAGGTTTGATGGCTTCATTACACTAGACTAATGCTTGTTCACCAGAAATAGCTCTTATAATATAAATGCCCTGAACCACTATTTTAACACATCTACTTACCATGTATGCAAAGTATTCATGACAAAATTCCTTTCTTGAGCTAGGCATCACAAACACACAAAATCTTGTTTTCTATCTCATTAGCTACAACCGATGACTATTGTTCTCTATTGTTCAACAACTGGTGACGGTAATTTCTACTGTCCCATGTCACCAGTTGTGAGGCCTAGACATGCCCGCATACAAACACCCTCGCATACACACGCACACACCGTCATGACTGCATACCTTTCTTTTCTCATGGAAACCAATAATGCTTCAATAGCTGCTTCCAAGCTAGTGATGTACCATTACCTTAACACACTGATGAGCTACAAAGGCCTTAGCTATGATGAGTTAGCTCTCTGTGTTGTATCAACATATATGTATTCTCTCTCTGCAGAGAAAGTATGGCACTTGTCCTCATGGTGGCTATGGTCTTGGCCTTGAGCGATTTCTGACATGGCTGCTAAACAGATACCACATCCGTGAAGTTTGCTTCTATCCTCGTTTCCTGGAGAGATGTACCCCTTAAGCATACACATTTCATTTCTCATATTTTTTCCTTTTCATCTTTAATGTTTTGAATCATGCAAAGACCTCTTCTTCTTCTTGGGATGGAGATGGCAGCATTGGTTGGTAGTTTTAGTTTTTCTTTAAATACATGGAATTGCTACATTTTCAAAGATATTTCCTTCTTAGTAATGTGTGTCATCACAAGTAATTCAGTTGATATGTTTGTCCCTCTTTAATACACATTCAAGGCAAAAGTTTAAGAGATGCAAATACAGAAGTGTTGAATATCACAGATGGATGTTTTTGGTACCCACTAATGAGTACCAGATTTTCTACTAATTTTGTTTGTCAGTGAAAGGACATTTGAAAATCTGACCTTTTAACAAGTCCTGCTTTAGTTTGTTCCATACTTGATAAGTTGATATGTAGGTATCCCTGAAGCTTGCTCAGTGCGACAAACAGGTATCTGTTTTAAACACCTGTTGCTCTTTTGTTGAGCATCTGATCAGACTCTGAGCAAAGAGGGTCAAAGATTATTTCTATGATGTAATGGTTTATGGTGACCTCTTACTAATTCATTAAAGTGGATGAGTTAGTTAAACTAGTGCAGCTAATGCCACAGCAAGTGTCTATCTGTTTGTCATCATCAGTTCAAAGGCTATTGCTCATAGATTTTTTTCTTGATCCCAACAAAAGTTGTCCAACTTGTTGCCCATGTTAGGGGGCCTCATTAATGTTTACACAAAAAAAAGATTTGAAGATCATTTGAGGTCATGACAGGCCCAAACATGAAAATCCTTTAAATCCTTCTCTTCCAAGGGTCTCTTCTGAGCTGGATGAAAACTGGTGGCAGTGGATGGTTAGTGAGGGGCACAAACGGTGTAAACCGGTAATATGTCAAAGGTCGTTTGAGGTCATAGTTAACTGAAATTCCTTCTAACATAATCTTTGTATGGCGTTGACCAAAGTTGTTAGCAAGTTGATAGTAGGGTAAAAGAAAGTGCACAGGAATATAAGGTCATAAGAAGTTACTAGTGGCCAAAGAGACGGAATGTTCAAACCTGCTCTCTTCTAGAGGCTTGCTTAGATTCACAGTAACCTTGGATTAAACAATGCAGTCTGTGAAGTGACACAAAACAAAAACAGTATAGAATATACTTTAGAGATGATCATGACTATGTAACGGTGAAAAACAGGAAGTGGTTGCATTACATTTCAACCTCCCAGAGTCGGTCTTTGCACTTTCTTCTCTTTAACAGATGGTCTTATCTGCATTTATTTGGGTGTTATGGGTTATCATAGTGTAGGTGGCATAGCTAATCAGTAAGTTTGGCCAGGTGTCAAAATGTGTATCATTGGTTTGATAATTTATGTGTAAAGGATATTAATTTTCAGTACCCCTTTTTGAAAATTGGCTCCAGCCACATTTTAGGGGACTGATTGATGTGTTTCTGGCAAGGCAAGGCAAGGAAATATTCAGCCTGGCCTACCAGTTGAATGTATTGTTTCTTTGCTGGATGTTTGGTTAATTTATTAACATCACGTTGGAAGTGAAGCCAAGCTCATGTCAGTTCAAAGAACTTGAATGAAAATGTTTCTGTTACAAAGAAATGGTATGATAGTAATATCGACAATTTCAATGATTCACAAGAGTGTTGTGACAAGCAACAGTATTCAAATTGGTTTATTCTCAATTTAGCAGACAGACAAAATGGAATGGTTGTCTTTTGTAGTGTTTGAAACAGATTGTACAAGTCACTTTGCAGAAGTTAAGTTGCAACAGCATTCATAAATAGTTCAAGTAAGTTACCAAATATTTCACAATGCAAAAAAATGTCATTAGGTCGTTCAATAAGAGCTGTTAAAGGTGTTGGTGTTATTTATTTTGTTTAATATTGTTTGGTTAAATAGCTCAATTCAGTAAAGGAAATGCCCATGGCATGAAAGTGCATTCACCTGTGTGACACACATGAAGACTTCTTATTGGATACTGGAAAGTTTTGCATACAAATTTATACATTGTAAAATCCTCATCAGCTGTTCTATTCCTTCTGCAATGGTCAAGGAAGGTAAAACTCTTTGATGTTTTGATTTTGATGTAATTCTTGGAAGTTAACTATCACTCAGGTAACAGAGTGAAATCAGTTCTGGCGAGGAATGAACAGCCTCTGGGTTTGCTAGAGGAACAGCATCTTGGATTGATTCTCTCGGATACCAACTGACGTGGTATTGAAAGAGGTAGAGGTTGGCTTACAAGTTATCTACCCACAACTAGGAGTATCAAATAGTGATGATTGATGATGTATGAGATTAGGAACAACAAAATTATTTCATGGGTGATAAAATTGCTCCTGGGTAAAAAAGTGCTACAAAGTAAAAATTGATGTTTTCTGATTTCACAATATCAATGTTAAGAAACTTCTCAAACATTATCTTTTTGTTAATCATGATACTTATTTCAATAGGTTAAATGCTAAGTAATGTTATTTTGTAATTGTTAAATTTCTCCAGCTTTGTATTTTGGTTTCAGCACTACCGTGCAAATCTTGTGTTGCAAGGTAGTGGATGCGCATAAACTTTCCATTCATTCAACGTAGCTAGCTTCACAGCAATGCTTGCTGATCATCAAACTTGGCCAACAAATTGATGCACATCCATAGTCACACTTATTCCTTCCCACAGTTATATTTGTTGTCTTTTAAGGTGTTGGTGGAATTGAGGGACTGGTGGTTACTTTTGCTATTAATAATGTAGACAAGCAGACTGCATATATTGTTGATAAATAGCCAAAGCCAAATATATTACCATAAAATGAGGAAAGATATTGTGTAATATTCTCTTTTACTCTGGAGTAAAGGTTGCTCTTTAAGTCATGTGATTGTTAATTGAAATACAATATTAAAGATATTGTAATGTTTGACAGCATCATTTCTGTAGCCAGTACACCAGTTTTATTTGACACAATAAACATATAAAATAGCTGAAGATATAACAAGATATTTCTTGTAGTATACAGATTCAATTTGCTGCCAGTTTTCTCCAGAGCACAATTTATGCAGTTAGGCTATTGGTATGTGTCAATTCACAATTATTTGAGATAAAATTGTATGAGGTGATATACAGCTTCTTGATGAGAGACTTATAGTTCATTGCATGAAATCATGAAATGGATGTGAAGAACAATGATACTCAAGTCCTTGACAGAGTGACCAGATCTCCAACTTTTTTTTTATAAACACTTTTGTAGTTTGTTTTCACAGAATGTTACATGCAGTAGAACCATTCACCATTCTTTTGTAACATTCTTATATTGAGACCACCAAAGTGGCAAACCCAAGTAAAAATGTCATTTAACAGACAACCTGAAAAAAAGTTGTAATAATTCACTTTTCACATCAAAAGCAACCCAACACAGAATAGAATATACAAGTCATTTTTACATAAGTAATGATTTAAATAAACATTTATATATGTCAAGTCTAAACTAAGTTTTCTTTCATTAATCTAATGGAATCTACTGAATCCACATGCAACTTAGTTTTGAAAGTAAACAAGTTGAAATCCTCTTTTTCAAACGAAAGAAAGAAAGACTACATCAAGACAGTTATCATAAAAAAAAAAAAATTGTTAGCCAAACTAAAAAACTATTTCCTATTATATTATATACAGTATTCTGTTATCAACAGTGCTTTTCTCTTCAGAGATTACACATTAAAAACCCAAACTATTATTAACTTATGTAAAAGCAATCTCTAAAACAGCTACAGTAAGAGATACTTTTGATATACCACAATGCGGTAAAACATTTCTTTGCTTTTTGGGGTTCATCACAAACAAGTATCTCAGGAAGAAATAACAATTGGTTCTTCTGTGAAACAAATCTTGTGATATCTCTCTTCGCTTATCTCCTTTTATAAACAACAAATGAAATAACCATGATTGACAATATATAGAACCATAGAACTATGACAGGATGTCAATCTTTTAAAAGCATTTTTTAACCAGGTTAGTAAAACTCTTCAGTGTTATAGAAAAAATTCCACTTTCATAAATTGCAGCTTAGATAGAGGAAAGAAAAATACCACACAGCAAATGAGAAGAGTACTTTCTCACAGTAGTCACATACTCTCATTTCTCATGTCCAGATGAAGATACGTGGAAATAAATTTCAAGATCCTGTAACTTTCACTTTGATCTCCACGGAGTTTCCATTGCTTAACTGTTTTTGTTAGAACCTTGAACTTCAAAGCTGCATTCTCCTATGTGGTCACACCATAACAGCTATCCTGCGAGGTTATGAGTTTTAATTGGGCAAGAGTGTAGCCGAAAAGTGAGTTGCTGTTCCTCTTTCTATTCCTTACATCAAATTGGGCTTTGGACCAACCAGCTCCCATTAGGTACAAATTATACATTAACCCGAGGATCTCCAGGACACTTGTCACATTCCTGAAACATTATCTTGGTCGCGTCTACATTGCCCTGGAAAAAAGGACAAAGCAAAAAAACAAATAACAAAATAAAACTGACAGCAAAGACGGTCACCAAGTGTGATCATCTTTGAGGATAACAGAAGCAGATGCTATCACACACCATTTCCTGAGGTTTACAGAAGCAGATGCTATCACACACCATTTCCTGGGGTTTACAGAAGCAGATGCTATCACACCATTTCCTGGGGTTTACAGAAGCAGATGCTATCACACACCATTTCCTGGGGTTTACAGAAGCAGATGCTATCACACACCATTTCCTGGGGTTTACAGAAGCAGATGCTTTCACACACCATTTCCTGGGGTTTACAGAAGCAGATGCTACCACACACCATTTCCTGGGGTTTACAGAAGCAGATGCTATCACACACCATTTCCTGGGGTTTACAGAAGCAGATGCTATCACACACCATTTCCTGGGGTTTACAGAAGCAAATGCTATCACACACCATTTTCTGGGATTTACAGAAGCAGATGCTATCACACACCATTTCCTGGGGTTTACAGAAGCAGATGCTATCACACACCATTTCCTGGGATTTACAGAAGCATATGCTATCACACACCATTTCCTGGGGTTTACAGAAGCAGATGCTATCACACACCATCTCCTGGGGTTTACAGAAGCAGATGCTTTCACACACCATTTCCTGGGGTTTACAGAAGCAGTTGCTATCACACACCATTTCCTGGGGTTTACACACCATTTCCTGGATTTACAGAAGCAGATGCTATCACACACCATTTCCTGGGGTTTACAGAAGCTATCACACACCATTTCCTGGGGTTTACAGAAGCAGATGCTATCACACACCATTTCCTGGGGTTTACAGAAGCAGATGCTATCCCACACCATTTCCTTCACTTTATATATTTTCTTCACATGAAGGTTTCCTATCTTGCTACGATCAATTCTTTTCTGCAATTCACAGAAATGAAACTTTTGGGAGTTTCCATCATGAAACAGATTTTTTTTAAACAATCCAAACTCCAGAGCTTTTGTTTCAAACAAATGCAATGGCTTTCACACTCTATGATTCTGTCTCCTAGATCTCCAATGATCATTAGGAAGAAGGACTAGAATTACACCCAATGCTAAACTTCAAACAGCAACTGATCTTCTCACGCTGGCACACCATTAATTACCCTGTACACTATGTACTAAGAATCTCACCCAACACATTGTAAAATGATCCTATACTGTCAGAGTAGCCAGAAATGACGATATAGAAAGTGAAATAAACTTCCAAGGAGCTGGTTATAGCAACAACAAATTTTTTTTTACTACACATGCATCTACAAAATGAATCTTACATGTATAGCCTTAGTTACTGTATAGTCAGTATTGCTAATTTCGGAACACTGCCAATTTCGGACACCCCTAAGAAATGCACGATTTCACCATGACAACCTACAGGAAGAGCCAAATTTCACCAAA
>JAIPMN010006500.1:0-13924 GCA_020650975.1 Apostichopus californicus
TATATAAATGAAAACCGTAATGAGTTGGAAAATCAAGAACAGTGAAACCAACTAGGCTATGGACGCTGATTGTATGTGCAGAGGTTCGAAACCGGTAAGGAAGGTCGTAATTCCACTGTAGGCGTTTGTCACCTGTATCGAACAATACTAGTTCTGTTTTTGGTGACATATTTTGCCTTACTCTAGAGATCAAACATGATGCTTAGCAACTCGAAATCATTTGTGATTCCTAAAGCCGGATCTTGAAAGAGATACCTTTGAACAGACTTTATGTTAATTATATATATATATATATATATTATTTGTATATATATCTATCTATCTGTCTATCTGTCCATCTGTCCATCTGTCTATCTGTCTATCTGTCTATATGTCTGTCTGTCTGTCTGTCTGTCTATCTGTCTATCTGTCTATATGTCTATCTGTCTGTCTGTCTGCCTGCCTGCCTGCCTGTCTGTTTCTCTGTATCTCTGTCTGTCTCTATGTCTGTCTGTCTATCTATCTATCTGTCTATCTGTCTATCTGTCTATCTGTCTATCTGTCTATCTGTCTATCTGTCTGTCTGTCTGTCTGTCTATCTATATGAAGTATGAAGTTGCTTCTTGTCGCACACAGTTATTTGTGTGCTGTATCTATTTAGTAACACAACGTTAAATTTATATTTATATTTTTCCTTTAAGCAATTTCGCAAAATCAAATTCGTTTCGCCGTTATATCAAATCGTACTGAACATGAGAAGCATTGCTCAGATAAGATTTCCACACCACCAACTCTACAGTTGAAAATTGTCCCAGCATATGAGGGTACGATATTCTTTACATTACCTCTATATGCATATCCGTGTCTACGTGGTATAAATATTTCATTACAGTAATATTCAAGTGACTATGAATCAGTTGAAATATTTTATAAAGATTAGCTGGTTGATGACGAAATCTGTACGGACAAAATGATGGTATATAACACGTAACAACCGTTGTAACGACGAATAAAACCTATCACCGTTATACATGTACTCTAGGCCTATATGGCAGACGTTATTATGATATACAACCATATAAGTATATTATAATGGCAGTTAGTTAGTTAGTTAGTTAAACACAAACGTCTTTCATTTAAAATTTAGACCTAATCCCCGAAAAATTGTACGTTTAAGCAAATAATATAAAGCGGTTGCACCTATAATTTCAAGTCTTGCATACAAGAGATTACAGTTTTGAAGGACGGTGGTTCCTCAAATATGTAACTGAAGGAAAACAGTCGCCATATTTTGGCACACTGTTCGTTAAATGACTTTATTTTCAACTAGCCACCCCCCCCCCCCACCCACCCACCTATTGGTTTAGAAATATGACTTTACGCACCATCACGGACGTATTTTCTTCCTGAATAGAATATAGGGAGCGGGGGAGGGGGTTGTGGGTGCGATGAGGGGTCACCGAGTTGAAGTGGTGTTTATAGTCTCGTCAACAAGATAACTACTTGGGAAAGACCACCGCCGGATATATATTATTTAATTTAGTTAGTATAGTTGCATTGCCTATCTAGGAGATCTTCGTATAAACAAACCAGAAATATAGGGCTGATGTGCCATTGCAGATCCTATCCCTCGAGTATATCTTTAGAGGTGAAAGAGGGACTTTACGGGGATCTATTCCTTTCATGGTGGCGATTATCATGTATGCAACTGTCTGCAGAATTTCGTTCTTTATTCTGGTCCTACCCCTCCACTTCATGGTCACATCTTTCTCGGCGTATCGCCCACTTAGGATATGTTCTATGACCTGACCTGTCCGTAACCATTTAATTAACAACAAAATATAAATATATATATATATATACTGCTTTTTGAATGCAAATAAACAAATTGAATTAAAGATCTTAACAACATTGTTAAACATAAAAACATCTCGAAAGGAAGTTATATATAACAGAGACTTACCTTTGCCAATAAAACGACCAGTGTTATGCAGCTGTTGTATAGGACTGTATGAGATCATAACGATACTTAAGACAACAACAGAACAGGGTACAATGCTTGTGTAACTCGTATTGGGTTGAAATGAATTTGCCAGTGCGCATGTCCGACCAGATTGGTTGGGTTTTTTTGTCAGGTTATTAGTGATACAAGTCGATAACAACACGCCTCAGTTCACCCGTTTCACATAGTATCATACGATAATATTGTATGATAATAATATAATATAAAACATCCAAAATAATATTGTTGCATATAGTATGACCCGTTTCACAGTATCATACAATAATATTGTATCATAATAATATAATAAAAAACACCCACAAGAATATGGTTGCATATAGTATGACCCGTTTCACGCAGTATCATACAATAATATTGTATCATAACAATATAATATAAATCATCCACAATAATATTGTGGCATATAGTATTACCCGTTTCATATAGTATCATACAATAATATGATATCATAAAAATATAATATAAATCATCCACAATAACATGGTTGCATATATTATGACATGGAACAATGATATATTATGATAACAATTATATTATTATTTTTTTTTTATAATGTTACAGTACAATAATGTTGTATACCAGCATGTGAATCGGCTGTTCAGTTATATTTTTTATTGACGAAGCCCGTTCAAATGATATTACAAATTAAAAGCTAATGACTAGTTAAATGGCAATATAATCTAACCTAAGCATTCTGATAAAATGTTCATTCATTTTCTACGTACTGTCAACGAGATACAGCACAGCATTTGACGTAGACACTTTTGTGAACCAAGAAGTAAGATGGAAGTAAGCGTGATGTCATATAGAAAGATCACTAGCCATAGGGGAGGCGGCCAGGTGGACAAAAGTTCCCCCTCCATAAATTTTCAGGAAAGAAATTGGGACGACACAAACTTAATTGCACACGAACGTATAAACTCGTCTTCACCATGGCAAATGTAGTGCAAATGACAGAAATGATAGTTATAATTTGCATCTATAGGCCCCCTTACCGAACAAACAGTTTTCAAACGGGAAAGGACCTCCGATAGACCCCTCCCCTTCCAATTTCCCGATTCCCCGATTCTTAAAATGAGGACAACAATTTGGCATATTCGCTCACAGGCTACGCGCCTGCTGAATAAATTTGTTTCATTTTTTCCCTTTCAAACTTTAGAATCTATTTTTTTTTAAATTCACACTTGGGCTCAACCTCAGTATGAATAGCCTGCGCTACAGTTACAAGCATACCGTCAACTTCACACTCTCTTAATAGTTAAATCTAGAGTTTTATCTAATCAAAGGTCAGATCTGCAACTAAGAAATCAAGCAAAACAGGTCAGTCTATTTTCAATGTATGACGTAACACCGGTCCGAATTTAACAGCGGGGAGGCGGGCAGGTGGACAAAAGTTCCCCCTCCATACATCCGAAAGGACCTCCGATAGACCCCTCCCCTTCCAATTTCCCGATTCCCCGATTCTTAAAATGAGGACAACAATTTGGCATATTCGCTCACAGGCTACGCGCCTGCTGAATAAATTTGTTTCATTTTTTCCCTTTCAAACTTTAGAATCTATTTTTTTTTAAATTCACACTTGGGCTCAACCTCAGTATGAATAGCCTGCGCTACAGTTACAAGCATACCGTCAACTTCACACTCTCTTAATAGTTAAATCTAGAGTTTTATCTAATCAAAGGTCAGATCTGCAAGTAAGAAATCAAGCAAAACAGGTCAGTCTATTTTCAATGTATGACGTAACACCGGTCCGAATTTAACAGCGGGGAGGCGGGCAGGTGGACAAAAGTTCCCCCTCCATACATTTTCAGGAACGAAATGGGGACAGCAAAAACTTGCACACGAATGTATAAAGTCGTATTCACCATGGCAAATGTAGTGCAAATGACAGAAATGATAGTAATAATTTGCATCTAGGCCCCCTTACCGAACAAACAGTTTTCGAACGGGAAAGGACCTCCGCTAGACCCCTCCCCCACCCCCCTCCCCTTCCCCCTTCCTACTTCACATTCCTCCTTCAAGTTCGTAACAGAGGGAAGAGCATATACGGTGTCATGAAAAGTCATATCAAATTTCAACTTTAAATTCCCCGATTCTTAAAATGGGGACAACAATTTGGCATATTAGCTCACTGGCTACGCGCCTGCTGAATAAATTTGTTACATTATTTCCCTTTCAACATTTATTTTTTTTACTTCACACTTGTGCTCAACCTCAGTATGAATAGCCTGCGCTACAGTTACAAGCATACCGTCAACTTCACACTCTCTTAAAAGTTAAATCTGGAGTTTTATCTAATCAAAGGTCAGATCTGCAAGTCAAGCAAAACAGGTCAGCCTATTTTCAATGTATGACGTAACACCTGTTTGCTTTAAGTTCACTTATAATAGAGTTTAATATGACAACTTCAATAATTAATACCACAAAAACGCTATGTGGAAATGCATGCACAAGGATAATCTTGACCAAGTCGTTTATAATACTCTTTTTCTCGCGTGCACACTGTACATAACTCCATGAGTCCGTTTCTGCCTACCACGAATGTGCTTGCACACTGTATTGTACATGCCCGAGGATCTGTCCGATACAAACCTAGTATCAATCTAAAGCGTTGCCGGGGCATTCTCTGGGCAGTACAGCAAATAGATACGACAAAATTGCTTTGTGAAAAAGAAAGGTACACTAGGCTGTTCGCGAGTTTTTTTTATGCAGGTAGGTTCGTACCATTGTGTATATTGAATAGCCAATCACAGCCAAGTTCATTTTGACGTCATCAAATATGACAAGGAAAACATGAAACACTTAATATTTAAAGTCGATAAGTTCAATCCTGACGTGCTAGCCTGATGCAACAACAATGCTGCAGTAATCTCTAGCGAAGCTATTCCTTTAGCTTTAGCCATACACCGACTAAAGTTTTAGTTCTTTAATATGAAATCTGTGTTCTTTCCAAAATTTTGGAAACCTGGTAAGAATTCTTTGCCACAAAATTCCTATCTTAGTGATCTTCTTAACGTATCTTTGTGCATAGGAATTGTTCAGGGAGTAGTTTTGCGAAATTTGCAGTTGACACAAAGTCTTATTACTTAGACAGTCATTGAAATAATAACAGACCTACAAATTGTGTCATTAAAAGGCTAATAGGTTAGGCCTTATAATCATTATTCTAAGTTTTGCCTTCACAGCTTCAGTGACACACATTACAAAAGATCTAGCATTTATCTAAGAAAGAATCAGAGGAACATTTTTTCTTGTATGAGACCAGGCATTGATGTGTTGAAGACAATACTGTATTCGTATTGAGTTCACAGTAAAGGTTGCACTTGGGAAGTAATGAAAATGCGAAGAAATGAAATAGATTTCTGAACAAAAAAATGCTTGGTTTGGGAGAAAATAAAAGATAAAAACGAACTAATGACCACAACAAAAATTTTCGGCAGATGTAAGATTCGAACTCACAATGCTCATACAGCATCAGATTGACATTGTTTACAAATCTTACTGCTTTAGAGCGAGTGACACGTGCATATTTGATGACGTCAAAATGAACTTGGCTGTGATTGGCTATTCAATATACACAATGGTACGAACCTACTTGCATAAAAAAAACTTGCAGGCTGTACATACTAGGGTCTTAACAAGACTAGCACAAGGGCAGCAGGATGCTTAGAACATGTCGGTCCATTTTTAGCAGTCAAAAAGTATATTTCCCATTTCGACTATCCTTCTTAAAAACGCTACAAACTTTAATTTAAGACATTTCTTAACTTTGCTATGATAAATAAACACTAATTAAGAACACAGATTGGAGAGGTCTCATTGTCAATGCAATATACATATAAATATATATATATATAAACAGCGAAGAAAAAAACATAAACCTTTTGGTTAGATCAAGAGGAAAATAAGTTTTTTTTAAGAAATCAAATTCTCAAAACAATGTAGATTATTATCTTAACTTAAAATAAAAATTAGCGTTATTTTAAAATTAAGATCCTGCCCAACTCCCTTACTCCATCATTAAAAAAAAACAGGCATGATGACACTACAAAGTGATACTGATTTTATATTTTCACGTGAAGTTCAGCAGCGCTTAACATTTGTTGTATTTGGTGCATTTGGTTGCAACAATTTTCGGCTCTATTTTTCGTTATCTTTTTAAAAAAAAAAAAAACATATCAAGTGTATGTAATGTATTAGGAAGGGGAAGGGTGGGGGTCAGTTCTAGTGATGTCCATGATGTACACAAACATAGGCCTGCAAGCTTACGATTTCAGTAAAACGGTTATTTTGGTAAAGAATCGTAAATTGACGTAGAATTTCTGTCGTAATTGAACGTTCATAGTAACGTAAATTAGTAAAAACGTTTTTCCTCGTTAGCTTACGTCGAAAAAGTTGTACAATGACCTTCTTTCGAAAATTCACCAATATTTTGCCGTTTTGGGGGGGGGGGGGGGAACGGGTAATCACCGTTAAATTTACGGTGAAATTCGCCCGTAAAATAACTGTATTTTTTAACAGTGTATTTTGTTCCTTGTTCCAAATTATGACCGTTTCAAATGTATATACATGGTGTAACGAAGTTGTTTGTTTGCTCCTGCACAGGATCAGAAGCTTTTCTATATATCTGAATGTTCAATGATCGTACAGCACGAATAGGATTAGCAGTAATTTTACCTGTCTGGCCGACAAATTTGAGGTCTCCCGTCTACAAGGTATTTTCCCGTAAAACTCCTACTTTCATCTTTGAAGTTCGATCTTTTGTATAAATACTTCATTTGATATATATTTGTTTATCTTTTGTTGTTTTATTCATTAACTCTAAGCATTTATCTTTTGTCTTGTAGGCATAGCCTAGTTGTACACACTGCACATGATTGTGAAATGTGGAGTAAAAAACTGCTAATGATTTGTATTTTCAGGCACATACAGCATATGCATATGTATTAGAAAACTAAACTAACAGAATCTATGACACCTAAAATCCTTAGACGATGGGGACGGGGTTGAGGATGGATCGGTAGTTTGGATTTGGTTTCCGTGTACAGGATCTTTTATGGGTTACGTTTCTTAATTTTTTTTAAGAAACATATGAACATTGCCACTGAGAGAGAATGGAGGCATCGTAATCACCTTAAGACCTTTTGTGGTTATAATTGTCTCCCTCCCCATATCATAATCCAAATTTATGACACCAAATTTAAGCCTGTTATTACTTACAGTAGTATTTGCCTTTTAATCAGCAATTAATATCAATTCTCCAACTTCCACATTATTCATAAAATTACCATTAGAAATTGTCATAATCTCTGTAGATCTTTCAACTAAGAAGTTACTAGAGGGCCTGTGAGTAAAACTCCGGTAGTAAAGTTTACCTCTGGGGAACAGCCCCCGCAACAGGAGAGGTTTTTTTTTTAGTTTCTCCTGGGAGGTTAGTTTTGTCAGGGCTGCTGGGGAACAGACTAGGGTATTCCCCAGCAGCCCTACCTGTTGACATGCTACCTGTTGCATCTGTCTTTCTTTGTCTTGGCCTGTCATTATTGTCCCATCTTTCGAGTTTTACGGAGACGCTAATGCACCCCATGTCAAAATAGGTTAGGTCACGAACTATCGAATCGCCTATAATCAAGTTCCGTTTTGGGGGTATTTGAGATCATTCTGTCGGTGGATAACGGTTTTTGACTGCTCTAGCATAGCTTACAATACCTGCAGTCATATCACTGGTATCATATGTAGGCTCAGCGATTTTGGCATTAATAGGAATAGGAACCAGTCGCGCGAAATCCTTTAAAATTAGTTCCTTCTCAAGAAGGTCAATATTATCCAGAGCAAGTAGTAATCGTTTGGTGGTTGCCTGCAATGTTGCTGGTCGGGACATCTCCATAATGTACAGATCCACGACTTATAGTTTTGGCGGGAACTGTAAAGATTTGATTTCGTATTATAACGTGTGGTGACTAGTATGTGGAGGATCAAGTGATCAAGGTGGGAAGTGACATTCTTCCTTGCGTGTATTTTTCATATTTTTTAGAGTAAAGGGTAACTTGCATTTGAGTGGGGATTATAACTTTGGATATGGTTATTGTTTATGTGAAATTACGTCATAACAACGGCCCTCCAACTGTTAATAGGTCATGCTACTTATATAAATTTCTTCATTTTCTTGCATTTAGCTTAAAAATATTCCATACTTTTTAAGAAAAATCACCCAGGCAAGAACCTGGGCACGAAAACCAATCTACCGAACGACTGATCCGCTCTCAAGCCCAGTCCCCTTGCATCGGGACTGTGACTGTGTGATCATCGTCTGGTGTGTATCACCACATGATCTTAGCCAAAAGGCCGAGAAGCGATATCCCAATATATCCCAATATATCCCATTATACATCGGATATCCCATCCGATATCCCATTATACATACATCTTGTCACGTAAGTAGTCCCCTGTACGATAACCAAGTTATCACCTCACATAAGTCATTTACATTAGCTGTAATAGCAGTGACTGCGTCCGGTTGTCATGACGACAGTTCCTCCTCCTCCACCCCCTATTCAACCTCTGGCTATTAAGATGCGTAGCAGAGCAAAGGTTATTGACAGGTTTAATCAGTTTACGATTGAAGAATATTGATCGGTAAGTTGAAACCCTATATAGTATAATTTGAAGTTGGTAAATAAAAGGCCATTTACAGAATAGATCCAACTCACCCGCTCTTGAGTCGATGACAAAAGAAATTGTGGGGAGCGAATGTAACCCGCTGTTTTCTGAGTGGTGCATGGGATGCTTCTTATATAGACGGTAACAGAGGCTCAAATTGCTCATATACGTACACTGTAGAGTTTAAGAGGTGCTGGGAAGGCAACCTAAGTTCCTGACGATCAGTGGTAATGGCACACAGCAAATCATGTTTATAACAGTGTTATACGGAGGTAAGATTTGTTTCTTTTTGGCTTGACACTTATTACATCCAGACTGTATGTGGGGTAGATTATAATACTGATTGTATATATTATGTAACTGGGTTTAAGTTTGGATTTTGAACAATATTCATGGTAGTATACATTACGTAATCGAAGACAATGACTTGCAGATTGGAAAACGTCCTGATATTTTTTTATGACATTGGTTTCGTGAGAAATGTTTCTATTTCGTATGCAATTGATAACGTATATATTGTCGAATTAAAAAGAAAAAAATGATGCATTATGGTAAGATAAATGTTAGTGGGGATGATTTGCGTCTTTTATCATCTTTTTCGTTGTTATTCTTGTAAAGATCACGAAAGTGCGATTTTCAACCCAAACTGCAAGACGTCTTTATTACTCGAAAACATTAAAACAAGATGTCACTGCGATAGCAATGGTGAGTGTTTGTTATAAGGGGTCATTTAGGTGTCCATCTGGATTTGAAATTATCAGAAATAAGGCTCTCCTTTGGGAAACCACATCACAAGTTTTACCTTCCGGTATAGTCAGTCATAACAGGACGAGGTACCGTTCATTATGATGTGTTTATACAGCTCTTAGGTTTCCCCAAAGTTGGTTAATTTATGGGGAGGCCTACTATATTGAATGATAAAATCCATATAATGTATAGTGTTGTTCATGTAGCTGGACCAGTGAAATAATAATAATAATAAAGAAGAAGACGCTGAAATATTTTCTGTTTTCCGTTTCGCTGCCGACTTTTCATCATGATTAATTCAAAGAATTTCGCAGACGAATTGATTTGAAATGGAATCATGAATTAATTAGTAAATGTAATTAATTATCATTAAGTTCATTCGAATCACTTGTTGTGCATGGAAGTACGAAATATATTCTAGCATATTCAACAACAGCTTTATTGTAATCATATATTTTGTTTTTATAATAGTTATTATTATTTTATAACCTTTTTTTATTTTTTTATAAATAGTGACATATCAAAGTTCAGGAATTATAGTCAGACTCAATGTTCGCGGACACTATCTTTATTCGATTCCTGAATTTAATTATATTTTAATCAAATCTATTTCCTCCTATTTCAGTTGAAGTTGAGCTTTCAGATACACAGGGTAACATCAAATTCCTAGCTGAAACTCCATCGAGATATGCAAACGAGGTTCTTACCGAACGTGAAACATGTATTTTACTCAGAATTTTAAGTAAGTTGTGTCTTTTTTCAATATGTAAAAGTAATTTGGCCTGACGTTTCGATCCTAGCAGGATCTTCTTCAGAGGCTAAATGGCACATATTTTACCACTGTATATCATTTATCACATATTAGCATAAACTATAGTATCTCATTCTCAAAAGCTATATACTGCTTTTTGAAAGTCCGATCTAATTGACATATACAAATTAGCATGGATAGTCCAGTGATATCATTGATAGCATGTATGAACCAATGAGCAATGGTCTAATTTACATATTAGACTACCACACTACCACACACAAACAGCCAACCACACCAGTTTGTACTGGAGGGTATGCACTTGCTACTTTACCGTTCGTATAAAAATCGTTCGAATCTTGGCGGAAGTGAATTGTAAAATGTCAGTAAACGATTTATACAGTGATAAAACAAAATATCAGTATTCGGTCGTCGAATACAAAACAAGACAACAAGAAAACATGTTTCGAAAACTGCAGCGTTGGAATACGAGTGTTGTATTTACTCTCGTGCGCAAGTGCAAGTCCTTTTAAAAAACGGAAAAAAAATTGTACTTTTTATGTATTATTATTTTATATCTTTAGTCAACTCAACTATATGATTACATATTCATGACATTTTTCGAATATTCATAATACATGTCTGTATGATTATTCATATCTCGCACCGTATTTATTGTATATTCATATACTATAATAGTCAGTTGTACGTGGTATCAAATACTCATTGTATGTCATACAACAAATCGATGCATATTCATGTAACCAAAGTCTTTGTGTCATATCACCTATATTCAATGAACGCCATATCACATCTTCATGTTTCAATTCAAGAACAAATTTTTGTTTTTGTGGATATGACTTTATAATTTTAATGCATCTTGACTATTTTCATTTATTTATAAAGAAAATGGCGAAGAACAGAAAGCAGAGTATATTCCTCTATTGAATGATGATGAAGCTATCACAGAATCATTTCTAGGTAAGTATGGCTTTTAAATTGCATGTTTTTAGGTTTTCTACTGAGAGTTCATTCGCTGGGTTGAGAGGGGGTGGTTGTGAGGGCGGAGGGGATGCAGAGGTGTTCGTCCAATAACTGTCAATTGTAGGCCAAGGTTATAGACAAAGAGGTCCGTTACAAGTAGACGTTTACAAAAAAAAAAGTGTAGTAAACGTTTCATGTCGTTAGGATGGGTAGAGAAACGAGTTGAAAGGGGCGGGGAGGGAGGGGGGGGGGGAGGGGTAAGTAATCATGTGGACGGCATTAAGTTAGCTTGCAAAACAGACAACTGCAGTTTCTTCTTCTCAATATTTATCCATCAATTTATTAACTGATTTACATTTGTGTTATTGCTATTTTCTCCGTTTGTTTCTGTTAATTTAGCGAGGTTATCAACCAAAGAAAAACTGTCAAGTACCAATGATAAAACCGTGAAAAAGAAGGGAAGAAAGGACGATAGAGGGCGTGAGACTAACAGACATCCACGGTCAGGAGGCGCCAAATCAACGACACCTACAGGACGAAGAACAAAACAGCGATAATGACGTCATCGCGGCTATTCTATATGATGATAACAAAGTATGATAACAGCAGCATTCCAAAACTATAGTTAGCAGGAAAGAGGGCGCTACAAGCGAATGGAAGCCAGAGCCGTATATAGATAGCCACTACTGTTGGAACCAAATGCACAGAGGCAATCAGGCGTATGACGTTATGGTTTTGTCATAGTTCCTCGACTATATATTTTCATCGGTGGATTGATTGATGGACCTCTATCATTTATGAGAAAACACATGATTTGTTTTACATTGTTTTATTAACCAATGCATGATAAAGTAGCACTGTCGAATGTCGATGGTGTTCATATACCATCATATCGAATGTATAATAGCGCCCTCTATTAACCTTTCGTGGGGGAGGGGGAGTTGTGAACTCATGTCAGCATATTTTTGATCCTGCTGTAACGTATAATCATACGTTATGTGTGTGTGGGGGGGGGGGGAGGGGTTTGAGGGTGGAAGTGGGGGTAATGGTTAAGAAAATGTTAAACATACCAACCTATACCCAAATGGTTCTTTGGACAGATCATTTAGTATTGCTATTCATCTGAGATGATGATATATAGAAATGGTAAGAGAGGATAGGTGAAGAAGGGGCCATGAAGGATTGGTGATGGGGGAGGGGAGGGGGGGGGAGGAGAAATGGTGAGGGAGAGACTGAGATAGGCAATGAAGGTTTGGTGATGGGGGGGCAGGAGAAATGTGAAGGAGGGGCCGAGAGGGGCTAGGAAGGGTTGATGATGGCTGGGGTGGGAAGGCGAAATGGTGAAGGAGGGCTGGGAAGAGCGTGATAAAATATTAATGAGTTAAAATAGAACAAGTAGAGAAGAGATATTACAAGAGAGGAATAAGGTTTTTATTTGAAACCAATTCTTTGGACGTCTACCAAATCGCATGAACACTGTGACAACGAGAGCTTTGGCATTTTTCATAACAAAACAAGGTTTTTAATGCTACAATTTTTTAAAAAGCCATGATAATACATCACAATAAAAATTTAAAATATAAAAACAAAAACGAAAACAGTGATGAATTAAGTACATCTTATGAAGGTAGTCGCATAAGTTTGTATTTTTTAGATAGAAAAAAATAAAAATAAACACTTGAGCAAATAAAATGTCACCAGATGTGATAGTGTTTAAATTCCACAGATTTTGACTTCAAAGGTAATAATTAATGATGGAATTACCTTTACATGATGAGCAAGGGCTATGGTAAGCTAACAGCTGGTTACCTTTAAACTTAAAAGTTTGTGACACATAATTATGTTGACCCTAAACTGTTAAATCAATTATACAATAGCCAACTATTTAACAGACATGCATTTAAACGTATTGAGGAAATACTATGGCATGATTACTACTAAAACGTTTTGCCTAGGTAATGACAGACGAAATTACCTATACATGTTGAGGAAGTGCTAAGGTAAGCTTAAACAATTGATTACCTATAACTTTTGAGGATAATACATTTAAACTTGTATGCTGACCTTAATAATTGTGAATTCAATAATATGGTAATAAATTAACTGATTTGTGGATCCATGATGGTATCAATAGAAATGTACAAAATATTTACCAAATGGTTAAGTTTGTACTTTTGTATTTATAGTGTTGTATGGCTAAAGTGTACGAGGGCAGTGTTTTGTAATACATAACAACACAATCTCCAACAAAATGTCAAACTGGAAACGTCTTTGACTCTACCGGTAAAAGAATATCTTTGGCGATTCGTCGAATGGTACCTATCCGGGCAGACATTTTCAGTTTTGTAAGCCCCCCACCCCCAAAAATGATCACTCAAACTTAGTACCCCAACAAATAATGACTTTTATGGACGAAATTTTACAAATTGGTAGAGAGAATACCATTACATTAGAATACATATGTCACTGTTACTGAGTTCATATGACCTCTTGTCATCTTCACATTTAATTTACATCTTCAAAAGTTCTGTTATATTATCCTTTAAAAGCAGCCCTTTTTACCTTTTTTTGATGGACTTCAGCAAATTAGTTTAAAACCTCAAAAATAGCACTCATTGATCAAACATATATAATACACCCTCCCCCCCTTATCCCCTGTCCCTCCCAGCTCTCTTTACCAATAAAATCGTTATAAAACAAGTAACTATATCTTCCACGTTGTTTGATAAATGCTGTCAGCCAGGCACACTTTGATAGTGATATTCATTACATAAAAGAAACTC
>JAIPMN010006501.1:4732-16866 GCA_020650975.1 Apostichopus californicus
AGATGTGTAAATATTTAAAACAAATTCTTGAGAAGACTACTTCAAATATAATGCTCTTACTGGCCCCTAGACAGGGTGTATGGGACCTTTTCTCAGAGGAAAGTTTCATTTTATTAAATTTTATTGAAGACCTTTTGCCAAATTTGTGGAAGATTTTAACCTTTACATTGTTAACACTTCATGTGTGATGCCACCATGGATCGCCCTGTACATATGTACTGTACAGAACAAGTATTTTATCTTACCTTAAAAAAGATTATCTGAATTTATATTTGGTCCAAGCCCGGGCAATAGCTCTGCATAAACCACATTCATCTTGAATCAATAATTCGAGCCCATAAGAATCAAGCCTGCAGTGAGGCTTGGAAGTTATTTTGATAAATTACAAAACACCTCTCCTTAAAACTGAAGATTCTAATATTCATGAATTTTATAGATTGAAATCTGATTATCCTCCCAAAGTTTGTTTTCTGAATGTTGTTTCTACTTCCTAAGGGGTTTTGACAGAATGGACCAAAAATATCCCCCATCTGTTTCATCGAGTACATTTCCGTGGCAACCAATGGATATTTTTTATAGTTTCCTGAAACTACTGTAGGGTGGTCACATGATTTTCGGTTTGCAAGAAGCTCCCACAGGGATCTTTTGTCAGCGTTCCAGTTCATATAATCCATGCCTCACGGGTCCAGTATATTAACCTAAGTTACCAATTTGGCCCCTTGGCAATGTTAGAACAACAGCATTGTTTATTCATCCCTCACTTACCTATCTCCTCTCACACACATGCACTGTAATCTATGTAGCTTACCAAAAAAAAAACAACAACAAAATGTCAAACAAACCAAAAATGTAGAAAAAAAACCCAAAATGACTGGTTTAGGGTTAAAAGTGTGTTGTGCGCTTTGTATAAATTGTTGTAAAGAATTGGTTTTTGATACAATGAAAATACTGACAGAGTGGAATTAATGTGTAAAAGTAAGTTGGCCTGACGTTTCGATCCTAGCATGACAATTGTCATTTAGCCTCTGAAGAAGATCCTGCTAGGATCGAAACGTCAGGCCAACTTAGTTTTACATATTCTCATACACAGGCTCTCTAGTGGATAAGCAGTTTGCTAACAGTTTTATTTTATTTAGAATGGAATTAAGTATACAGCACTTTTAAGTATACAGTCTATGCACATTCCTCGCTTTAGACGGAGGTACTCTCGTCGGATAGCCGACAACCCTTCCGTATCGAAATTGTGACGTCGTCGTGGAAATAATTACTCATCCGTCTCTTCCGTCCTCTTTCCTCTTTCAGCTGCGAAAATTTAACGGAACTCGTCGTGACCGAGAACCTGCTGCAGGCGTTGCCTCCTACGGTCGGTTACCTGAAGAAGCTGAACAACTTGAACGTAGACAGGAATCGACTGACGCATTTACCCTCCGAGGTAAGTATCCAAGCAGCCTCCTCTTCCTCTTCCTCCTCCTCCACCTGATGATCGGCAGCAAAGAGACGAGGAAAAAAATAGACCAGGAAAAAAAAATCCTTGATTACAGTTGATCTAGCATGTCTGGGATAAACCTTTTGTAGCAAAGACGTGGCAAAATCTTGAGGACTTGAGTAACCTGGGTTTATAATTCTCTGTGGATGCATGGTGAAGACAATGTATTCATGAAATGTGTGATTCATAGGGGGGCCCCTATAGAGGTAAGGGATGAATAAGGCTCTGTAAATGTACCCTGAAAAAATAATGTGTAGATTTGAAAGAAACGTGATTGCAATAGAGCATTCTTTCCATATACATGCAGAAGAAATAAGTTTGCTATTTTTTTTCTTTCTGAGTTTCCTGGGAACCTAAGCATTGTTTTTGTAATTTAATTAGTTAAGTTAATAAGAATTATTGGAATGGAAAGTACAACTCTTGTTTTTTTAGCTTTGGAGTGTCACAAAATTTAAGACTGAATGCCAAAGACTTGTAAAAGAAGAAAAGATGAAACCGTTTAAATCATTAAAAAACAATATGAATTATTTTTTCATTTTTTATCAAGATATATATCTTTTTTTGCCGTTCATAGCTCGGGAAGTGCACAAGGTTAGGGGTGTTGTCACTGAGAGATAACAGGGTGACACGATTACCTCCGGAGCTCGGCCTCTTGCTGGAACTTCACGTTCTTGATGTCTGCGGCAACAGATTGGACTGGATCCCAATACAACTTTCAAATTGTAACCTAAAGGCCTTGTGGCTCTCAGAAAATCAGGTACGTGACAGAAAACAGATTATGCGGCATCGCCTTGGCAATGTCTCTAACACTGCCTCACTTTAAGTCCTCTTGGCCTCCCATTCACAAGTTGCAGCCAGGTTAGACTACATCAAAACTGATTAAGGTTGATCCTACCTGTTTGGGGGGAGTTGTTCATGTACAAGCATATCTTTGTCATTTTCAGATAAATATGTTAGGTTTTTTTCCTTTTCCTTTTCATAAGAAAAGAAAGAATACATTATTGCCATAGACTTATGACCGAATCGGTTTCAGTTACTGCCTGTACAAAACAGACGCAGAAATGCAGTTCGTCTGTGACATCTGTGAGTCGGTATGTAATTTTGGATGAATCGTGAACCGCACGGACACGAACATCACATCACAAAATTCCTCTCCGGTTAAAAGCACGGTGTCGTCGTCGGATGTGTGACACGCGGGCAATATCTCGTATCCGAATCGACTAATTGACATAAAATTTGAGTTTGATTCCCGCTAAATTTAATCCCAGCGGACTTCGAGTTAGAGCTGTCCTGATTTGATTCGAATTAAACGTTTGAATGGAGGTGAAGCGTCATCGCCATTACCTGTCATGATTTGTTAGATCTGATAGCACAGTGGAATTGTAGGTGTTTGAGGTGTCAAGTTCTGGCTGCACCAGGAGAGAAACAAACCCCTCAGAAAGAAAACCACTGTTAGATATTGGGCTCTGTCATTTTCAGAGGCAGAAATATATATGTCAAAACTAGAGATCCTTGGAGAAAAGGATGCAGTGTGATTGGCATAAAACTATAACTTCAAAATGATATTTGTTTCAAGGACTTTTGAATCCTTCTTCCTCCCCACTCTTCGGGAGGGTTGGGGCAATTTGTATCTTGTTACATTCTCTGCCTGGGAGATTTGGTTTTAGCCAAGTAAAATGATTCCCCTTGTTTCAGTTTCTTTGTGGCATACTGCAACAGATCTGACATTTTAATTTGTTAGTCTATCGTGGAACTGAGGGCACCAATATCATTCATACAAGTCTAATTTTGTGTCCAATGAAATTTCCCTTGGATTGGAAAAAAAATATCTATAGAGGTCGAAAACTTGGTCGATACAATGCAAAAGTAAATTTATTAAATTACACCGTTTCGGGTTTAAACCCTTCAACAAGGTGACAAAAATTACCACTAACAAGACACAAAGAAACACACAGTCTTTAAGGATACGCTCAAATGAACAAGGGAACCACACACTGACCGGAGGGGGAAGAAGAGCACAATGAACTGAGGATAAGAACAAAAAGTAAGGGATTAACTGAGAGAACAAAAGTATATCAAACTTGGAATTGAGAATTTGAGGGAAGAGGGTACCCAAGGAGGAATCAGCCTATAATATGCAACAAGACGTTCATAATTAGAACCTCTACAATCGATAGCTGTTGTGACCTATAAATGACTGATATTTCATTGAGAGGGAGGGTTAAAGTGAGCAGCGATATGGTAACCGGGGAAATTCTTTGTTTTGCAATAGATTTACGATACTGTTGAAATTTATGTTTGTCTAACTTTAAATCGTTGTCTTTTGTTCCCTTCTCTTTCTCTCTGAATTGCAGGCACAACCTCTGATCAATTTCCAGACAGAAGAAATTGGCCCCCAGAAGCTCAAAGTCTTGACGTGTTTCTTACTGCCCCAAAGGGGACCAACTGAGAGTATGGGTAAATTTTGTGCCATCCAATTGCCCCCCCTCCCCTTCCCCCCCCCTTGTCTTTCTCTCAAACAATTATTACATTTTTAAGACGTCCATTAATTCTCCCAGAAATGATCAGGTTTTATTTCACCAGCAATATATTTTGAAAAAAAAAGGTATTTAGCATTAAATTGTATATCAGTATTCATGCAAATTGTGATTAAATAGTGGGCCTTACTCTAAAAGACTTGTCCGAACCTTTTAGATTCCTGCAAGCCCCTATTTTAATCACTTAATTACCGGCTGATTTAAGGGGTTTCTGTCGGGTGAATGACATCTGAGGATGATAATAATAATAATAAATAATATTCCAAACTTATAAAGCTTCCTGATCCAATGTATAAATGCTCTAAGGCGCTTTTGCGAATAGAAGGTAAAAATTACAAACGAAGAAGTAAATAAAATAGAGGTAATATTTATTAAAAGGTACAGAAAAAGAGTTAAAACCGCCAAAATAAAAAAATCGACACGAGGAAGACAAAAAACTGCAAATAATTACCAAAAGGCATCTTTAAAAGAGGACAGCTTCTACACGTTTCTCAAATTCACGAATGGTTTTGGCACGCTAAGTTTTTCCTCGGGGTAAGATGTTCCATAACGTGGCAACACATCTATCGAAATCGTCAATTTTTGTAAGTGGGGAAGTTTTAACCGTGGGGATAACCAGTAGAGATTTGGATTGAGAAAGAAGAGTCTTGGATGAACGGTTGCTTTTGAAGCCGGTCACCAATTTGCAAGCAGTGCTTCTGCACTGAGCATGACTACCCTCATAAAAGATAAAAAATAATAATAAAAAAAATGGCGCCAAATCTTCGATGGCGTTATAAGTGTAAAAGAGAGTCCTTAAAATGCAACCCGTCGTTAGTACGGTTGTTTGACCTTTTGTTATAACGTTACTACTTTACAAAGCTATTTCAGTCAAAGACGACAAACATTGAAAGGTTTCCTGAGAGTTAACAGAAAAGTCGACTATGCTCTTCAATTTGGTTGTTGTACTTCATCATCCCTCCTGATTTTGGGAGGTGTATCGTTCCTGTACGCATTTTGTCATATAAACGTAGTATGTATGGATGTCATGTATTTTAGATCCTCCTGCAAGCAGGAACTCGTGAAGAAGCCAGCATTGGCTTATCAAAGCTGCAAGCTGACCGAAGTCAGTCTCTTACATTCATATTTAACGTCCATGATTATGAATTGTCAATTGTCAACAACTCTGTAACTGGACGACATACATTGATCTTGGAGTGACTCGAACCGGGGACCTTATTATTGGAAGGCACCGGCATTAACCAATATATGAGCCATATATTACATAGGATATAAGTGACTTTCGAATGCCAATACCTTGATATTTCATGAATTAAGACTATGAATCTGAGCAAACAGCCTTCTTTTTTGTTATGAGATGTGGGGGGGGGGCGGCTCAATTATATAATACCATATTTTGCAATGATTCCCACAGCAAGAAAGGAAAGATAAGTTTTGAATTGAAAAGCCTTTTAACAGGTTCCTGTCAGTATTTGTGCGAGGTTTTCCCGTGTTTCTTGCAGTCTCTCTTTCACTTGTCTTTTTCGTCGTATACTTAAAGTAGGGTTCATTTGCAATTTTCAGAGAATCTTCTTCGAGGTAGCACAGCGACCGAAGAAGAGCCGAACATGGAGAAGGCTGGAGAAAGGGAGATTAGGTTTGCCCCTGGAACACACAACTATGAGGACAATGTGAGTCAACCAATCGGGAGCGATTATCGGTGACATTTTTAAGTTCCCACAGCTGTGTCCGTTCAAAATATAAATTCTCTAGAAATTGTTATAGAATGTTCTGCTTTAATAACGATTTCATGTCACTCTGTAAGTACTCACTTGTTGGGATGGGGGGTGGGGTGGGGGGGATGAGAGTCAAACTTGGGGCAACTTTTTATAGAAACCTCTAAAGTTCTTCTCCTTGAAATTTGCATATAAATGCTCAATTATACTGTGGTGTAAGTTGTTGGTTATATAGTGTTGAATAGTGTAACAGGAATACAAGGTCATTTAAGGTTACCAGAGGTTGAAATGGCCAGGGGGGGAGGGGGGGTTATAGCCAAACTTGGGGCAACTTTTTTAAGAAACCTTTAAAGTTTTTCTCCTGAAATTTGAATATAAGTTCTCAATAATACTTTGGTATTGGCTATAGTGTTGAATAGTGTAACAGGAGTGCGAGGTCAGAGGCCATTAAAGGTTACGAGAGGTTGAAATGACGGGGGGTTGGGTGGGTGGGGGGGGTGATATCCAAACTTGGGGCAACTTTTTAAAGAAACCTCTAAAGTTATTCTCCTTGAAATTTGAATATAAGTTCTCAATTATACTGTGGTATAAGTTGTTGGCAATATAGTGTTGAAGAGTGTAATGTGAATACGAGGTCAGAGGTCATTAAAGGTTAACAGAGGTTGAAATGACGGAGGTGGGAGGGGAGGTGGGAGGGGGGTTATAGCCAAACTTGAGGCAACTTTTTAAAGAAACCGTTAAAGTTCTTCTCCTTGAGATTTGAATAAATGCTCAATTATAGTTTGGTATAAGTTGTTGGTTATATAATGTTGAATAGTGTAACAGGAGTCAGAGGTCATTAAAGGTCACCAGAGGTCGAAATGACTATCCCTCAACTTGGAGTGATTGCGCTTTCATGCTGGCTTCTTCTACACTTGTTCTCCGACAGAATTCATTCATCAGGCACGGCACCCCACATCCTCGGGAGCTCAAGGCCAGGCATCCCAAGTTCTTCATGCACGGCAAAGGAAGGGAAGTGGACGGACACTTGGCTCCACATGAGGTGAGGGTTACAAAGAAAATAGGGGCGGTCCGCACCCCCAGAATAAACACCCAAACGGGTCGACGGTGGTCGTGGGTCTAGACAAATTTTGGAATTTGCCAAAACTTTCATCAATTTTTGAAATTACTCTTAAGCAGACTCTCAAGTATTTGCTCATTCATGTCATATTTGAAAATTGTTCAATATGAAACATTTTCCCACAGACACTTAAGTTGGGATCAAATATATTAAATGTGACAGTTTATTAAGTTGATACATAGATGACCCTAATGAAAAATACAAATCAAACTTTAGGATAATGAACTAAAACTTTCTCGTCATCGAATCGACATCAGTTACCCCGCTGTTGTTATTTCAGATAATGTAAAATATATTGTTGTAGTAATGCCTGAACCAAGTGTGTGTTGATAAGGGTTGCACTAATGTAACTGTAGTGCCAGCTGGATCATGAGTTTGTTTGGAATGGAACGACATTAGACGATTCCTGTCTGGGAATCTTTTGTGTGATGAAAGCAAGGGGGACGTTATCTTAGTTTTAACAAATCTGGCCATGTTTCGAATAATGCTTGCTATTACTGGTAAGACCGTGAAATGCTAGCGTCCCATAGCAGAGTGATATACCTTGGAGTTAGTGCATACAGTTTAGCATGATGTAAATAAACTATTCAGATAACAGCAAAATTTATTGCAAAAACAAAAATTATTTTCTTCTCTCATTTTTCCCCCTCCCCACTTCTGCCCCAACCCCCCCTCCCCCTCCCCTCCAACAAAATACACAAAACTTTAGTCGGAAAATAATCTGGAATATTATCAGGAGGATGAACTCAGGAACGGCGCGGACGACCAGCAGCAACACCATCAGCCCTCCGTTAACTTTCTGGTGGAACCCAAGGTCATCCCTCCTCCCGCCACGACGGAGGCCAACGCCGAACCGGTGCAGCTGGAGGAGAGGCAGTTAACCGAATCAGAGGCTGTAAGACAAAACGTGGAAGAGGCAGCGAAACAACCAGACACGCTGACAGAGGTGAGTCCGCAGTTTGTCCCCGGGTCATGTACTTTATTGGTTTCAGTTTGACGGTGTACTTTTTTTTTTTTTTTAAATAAGAAATGACAAGTCGAAATAAAATTGGACTTTTCTTCTTTGGAGCTGGGTTTCGGTAAACATGTGCAAAAGGCACTGATGATGTAAAAGGGTTCATGTTCTGATATTACAGGAACCAGGTCTGATATCGTTTTCCCCACTTTTCTTTCAATAATGGCAATTTAGGAAGTCTATAAGAACACAAGCTTGTGATAAAAACCTTCTTTTTTTTTTTTTTAAGAATGATCCAAAGGAAAAACTATTTTTCGCCCTTATTCTGCAAAAGTTTGACCAGCCCTGAATTAACATGAAACTATGTAGTTCTTGACATTGTTTATTTTCATGCCAACATTTATAGTGAGCTTGGATTTAACACCCGCTTCTAAATTTCAGTCACTTTGGAAATTGAAACCCCCCCAAAAAGGGATTAGGTGTCCCAATCAATTCAGTTTCTGTAAAAAGATTGTCCAAGGTACATGATAGTTTTAGAAATGAATGCCATCAGTTAACAAATAATGAAACAAAAATGGATTAATTTGTCAAGAAATGTCCATTCACAATTGATCCACTCGGTAAAAAATCATCACAAAGATTTGAACTGTCAGTCAAGATATCAGGAGACATTTTGATCCACCAGGCAACAGATTTATGTGTAGAGCTGGTCCACCAGACTACAGGATCATGTGCAGATCTGATCCATTAATCTAGATTACTAGAATCGATTCACAGATATATGTAGAGAACTGATCTTATGAAGTCAACAGATCACCGGACAGATTTGATCCTTCAATCAGCTATATACTATAAACTATTGATCCATTAATTGCACAAGAAGACTCAACCAAGGAAAGCTTTGATAGAATTGATCCATCAGTAGAATTTGATCCATCGGTCAATCGGTCATTTGATCCAAAGTCACTTTATAAAGCCACTCCATTTAGTTGCTAAATCACTACAGATTATACACCAAACTGATCCACAAGATTTGATCCAGTAAACAACAGTATACAGTAAGCTCAGTCCAAAGATCGTCAGGAAAATATCACCAAGCGGACTTTATTAGTCACCAAACAGAATTGATCCAACAGTCAACAAATCACTTGTAGAGAGTCAGTCTGTCGATCAACAAATAGACAGATTTGATCCACTAGACAACAGATTATGTACAGAGAAAGCACATACCTTGACAGAAATGATCCATCTGTCAACAAATCACTTCAGAGAACCGATCCGTCGATCAACAAATAGATAGATTTGATCCACTAGACAACAGTTTATGTACAGAGAAAGCACATACCTTGCCAGAATTGATCCATCTGTCAACAAATCACTAGAGAACCGATCATTTGATCAACAAATAGACAGATTTGATCCACTAGACAACAGATTATATACAGAGAAAGCACATACCTTGACAGAAATGATCCATCTGTCAACAAATCACTTTAGAGAACAGATCGTTTGATCAACAGATATCTTGACAGATTTGATGCACTTAACAATACCTTCTATTTACTGAAGAACAAACTTACTGACAGAACTGATCCACAGATCAATAGATAGGCTTGATCCACTAGATTATCAGATAATGCACAGAATTTGTCAACAGATCACACAAACAGATTTGATCTATCTGACAACAACACTAGAATGTGTAAAAGTAAGTTGGCCTGACGTTTCGATCCTAGCAGGATCTTCTTCAAAGGCTAAAAGCCAACACTAGAAGTATCAAACTCTAGAAGTATCAAATCATTAGTTACAAGAAAATACTCACTGAGTAGACTCAGTAAATAAAACCCTTTAAAATTGATCCATCAGTCAACATATCACCGTAGAGATTTGATCCATTTATCAGCAGGTCAAATACACGACCTCGTTCGGCTCAAAAGGTTTTGGGCTAGGGCTTTGGTTCTTTAAAGTGGACACTACTTTAACTGAGAGGTTTAAACATTTCCATTAATTTCTTTTTTTTCTCTGACCGCCTATATATCCAAATCTGACTCCTTTTTACCTTTTTTCATTCGTTGTTGAATGATTTGCATGACCTAATTTCCTCTGCATGTTGATTATTCATGTTCATGCATGCATAATGAATAAATCATTTTTTTTTACTTTCCTTCTATGAATTTCTGTGCACCAGAGTTGCATTTGACGTTTTTCTTCTTGTCGTATAAAAGTCGTTACAATATCATTTGTGAGGCCATTTTGTTTCCTCAGGATCGGTAGAAACTGATGTTAAAAATGTGTTCTTTTATATGCTTTCTTTGACACTTATTTGATACAAACTGGTTCAGTTCTATGAATATGCATCATTTGATTTCAGATTTAAATGTATATTTAATTTCGATGCATATTACATTGAAATATTTGAAAGAGCTATTTCAATGCCGCCCAACCTCCCCCTCACCCCCCCCCCCCATTCTCCAATCTCTCTTGCCATGTATATATACAACCATGAAATTGCATACCCTGATCTCTGCGTAGTTATGAACAATTACCCATCTTGTTTATGAATATTATATATTAAGCAACTGCTCAAAGCAGCAAATTGCGTTTACTAACATCAAAGCAAGCCATTTCTGTTTTTAACTTATGATTGACTTCAAAGCGGGCGCAACAATTTTATATGCGAATGCTCTGCACTTAAATTGTTCCACATTCTAGGTCATCTTTACCTTTTCCAAGAAATCATGAGAAGGTATAGATATGGTGGTGGGCAGGGGAGGAGGGGAGGGGGAGGGGGGGGGTTGGAGAGGGAGTAGGGCTTTAGGTTGCAGTGCAGTTGGGAGCAGTGTGATAATGGGCCTACCATTCTAATGGCTCTTCGAATCCCATCATTTCCATTAAAGATGCAAATAAATAACGTTCGGTGGTAGAATTATTTAATATATACATATATATTTATCCTTTTCTCCATCTTCTATACCTATCCCCACTAATTTACAGCACTACATTTATCTACTGCATATTAAGCACTTTCCACTGTCATGGTTTCTAGTATGCTGGTCATATAAGCTGATTGTTTCATGTCACACATATCTAACATTGGGTTGGGAAACATGGTTCCATTTTTAAATTTCACTCCCTTTCATCTAAACAACATGAATTGAATCCCTCCCCTCCCCCCCCCACCTTTTACCCCACTTAACCAACCTTGTGAATATTCATCAGCATTATTCAATCGTATTATCAGTCGTGATTGAACGTTGAATTTTGGGTGTGGAGGTTATGACTAACTCTTTTCACAAAATCTTATCATTTTTTCTTCTTCCGATAGTTTAGTATCACAGATACACAGTACTAAACATCACATACACAACATCAACTCATGTAGTGTTGTAGGAGAATGGGGGGGGGGGGTGGGAATGTGTACAGTTAGCCAATACACACAAACACACATGCAGACATATACAACAACACACACACAAACATATGCATGTACTTGGACAAACAAGACTTCTATGATGAAGTAATGTCCTGTATAGACTCTCAAAATGTTCATGTAGGGTTTTCAAGTCTCTCAAAATTTTGATGTTGGGTTAAGAAAAAGTTTGCAAAATTACCACAATAAAAACAAATAGTTTACCTGAACAGATTCGTTTGAAATCACATTTCTGTGATATTTAAGAAAAACGTCCAAAATTGTGTGATAAAATGTTCAGGAAGTATTGTTTTATGGTGTTTATCGAAAGTACTCTACATAGTCACATGAATTAGGTGAACTGCTTAATATGATGAGAGGGATTTAGATAACGAATAGGTGAATTTGCATCTATTCACAGTTATTTGGATGATAAAGTTTGAGGTCTTCAATTAGTTCATTTTCCACAGTGTAAAAAAGCAGTTTTGTGAGAGGAAGTGGGGGGGGGGGTATGAGATGGGGAATCTTCAAGTCGAAGGGGTGGGGGGGTTGGAGGGGAGGATTTGATCAATTTCTGTCCAGAAGTAATGGTCTGTTAGGTGTGCTGAGTACTAGGTACTGTACATGATTCACTGTAGCTCATGAGGGAGCCTTCATGCTATTTGTCAATGTTGAAGTATATATAAGAATATCCAATTGCGTATTAGACGTAATGTTATGGAGGGTTTTATGAACTGTTTGGCTTCCAAAGTCAATTATAGACAATTATAAGTATGCTATTAAAACTGATAACTTTTCTAGACATGATGGAGTCTTTAAGAACAATTCTGACACAATAGTTTGTTGATTTCCTTTCTTGAAACTCATTTCCTAAGGAATAGGGAGGAGGTGGGGGGGGGAAGGGTGGTATGG
>JAIPMN010006502.1:0-42410 GCA_020650975.1 Apostichopus californicus
TATATAAATAAAAAAGAGAGGGTAAATATATACCAAGTACATTTCCACTTGTGAAAGCTCAATAATCATTTGATAAAAATCCCTAAACTACTGTAATAAGTTTCACATATTATTTGAACAAAGTGTGGTATTTAGACTGATAGTGCACAAAGCTCTGTGGAATTTGAATAGTAAATACCAATTGTACTTTTGTCGGTACAGCCAATCATATGTAAATATAAACCAGTCATGGATTGCAAGAGAAACCACAGTATGAGTTAAAACACGACAGCTATGTAGCTGGATACCACTTGAAAAAAAAATTGCATTTTTCTTTCTTTCTTTTTTTGGGGGGGGGGGAGGGGGGTACCAAAATACCATAAATAATCTACTATTTTAAGTAGATCAAGTTCCGCTTCAAATAATGATCATGAAAAAAAAATGTTATGAGAATAATCTGTCATGCGATTTTAATATTAATATGAAATTTATAGAATCGGATTGCAGGAGTGTATTACTTACTTTCTAAGTAATGTTCACATTGGAAGAGAGAGATTGCATGAGGTGTTTCACTTTGACCAATTGCAATTTTATTGCTAGCATTACTTCGCAACAATTGCATTACTTTTCATTTTTGTACGACACAAACTTTATTCATGTTGTACTAAACAGTTAATAGCTCCCAGGGGATAATTTATCCAGCATCTCATCGCAACATGCTATACAAAATAATCAAATTGTTATACAAGTCAAAAGATGTCTAGAAGTTTTCTTGGGTTTTTTTTTAAACAGGAATCATAGTATTTTATAAACGATACAAAATTCAGAGACTTCATAAAACTTCTACATAAAAGTTGAGCACTAAAATATTCCCAGCTTCCTAACATTGAACAGTGATAAGATTGTTACCACATAGATCTCTGTAAATAGATAGAGAGGTACTCATTTAAAACATGAATATTACCTCATTGAGAATCACACATGTTCATATATATAAGAATGCAAGAGGGATCTGATACTGCAAGTGTGATCACATCGTAGTGCTAACTCTCATGTACTCAGGATCAGACCCGGCCATCCTGATCTCCTTTTCGGGGAGGATCCTATGTAAATTGAACGCTTGTGGGCCGTACATAGCATAGTATTGTCATCCTTAGGCTATATACACCATGACAATGTAGTTTTGGAGAATATGTACTACGCGATCCGTGGCTGCGCATGACACATTCCCAATCTGATTTTGTACTAACATCCGGTGAATAGCAGGGGGAGGATCAGAGTACGACTCAAGTGTAGTTGCGTCAGGATCAATGCATAAGTTTACTCCATGGAGAGATGATCGTCTGATAACATCAGGGGATCTGATCCGGATCTAGTGTAAAAGCACCCATTAGGATAGAATGATGGGAGTCTATTAGTCTAAAGTCTGATCAACCAACTGTTATCAAAAGTGGATGCCTCCAGGATCAGCTTTATTTTCTCCTCGAGGAAATACAAGATCCCGATCCTCCTTGGGTTCTCAAATGTGAACAAGGAATTAGTCTATGAAGGACCATTGAAAACACAATATCTCTTATAAAGACAAACATTATTCTTAGCTCTTTGTGCATGGGGGGGGGGGGGGCATATTGTAAGATATGGCTGGCGCATGCATCTGCTTCACTACTTCAAATTAGGAATTAACCAAGATATTGAGATGGGTATGCTCATAATTCAACTAGAAGGTATAAACACAATTAGATTGACAATGTGACAGCCTTGACAAAGCAGTTGGTTTGTCTCTCAGTACTAATATATGCGCCTCTAATACAATACCCCTACGCGTTACTCAGTCAAGTATAAACTGACAAACTTTTTCATATGACGACTTTGATGGGTTTCTTGTCATGCTATCAATCAGCTGATGATTAGGGTAATCACTGGACAGCAATAAAACATTCCACCCACATTATATATGCAAATTAGAAGGACAAGGTAATAGACAGATGAGTCCTCCTACTGGATAAGGGCACTAGGTCTTGGATGGTAATTGATAGTGCTGATAGTCGACTCTTTCTTTTGTAGTCGATTAATCGCATAGCTCTTCTCGCGATTACTCGGTTACAGTTATGACGTCATCACTGCCATTTTTACATTGCAGAAATACAGTCAAAACAATGGTTTCTCCATGAAGTATATTTGAAGAAATGACAAATACTTTGGCAATCGTAAACTAGTAATAACTTATGACTATATGCAATGATCAAACATTGCTAGGACTGAATGATGCACTGCAGAACAAGCATATTACTGACAAGCAAATGCATGAATCTAACCGGAGCAGGTGCTTGCCAATTTTTAACACAGTACAGTGCTAGCTAGCTGGTCACAGGGGTCAAAGAACTGTACATAAAGTTGGTGATGAAATACTGTACTGTCCATTTGAGCATAGGCCAAGCGTTCTAGGCTAGGCTTTAGTGTTGTTTTTGATAGGTTAAGCTATTTTTCAAAAGCAGATTATGTCTAGTGCTAGTTTGTAGTCGAGTAATCGCAACATAGGTCTTGAGCGCGATTAATCAAACTTCCAAAGTGTAATCACAGCTACTGGCGATTAATCGATTACAACTATCAGCACTAGTAGTTGATCAATTGCTTTCCTAAAGGTTGCATTTTTGTGATAAATATGTCAACATCAGATTGTATCATAGTCCAACATGTAAGCAACTATGAGGTTCCTGGCCACATATTAATCTGTAATCTTAATCCAACTATGAGGTTACTGGCCACATATTTATCTGTAATCTTAATCCAACTATGAGGTTCCTGGCCACATATTAATCTGTAATCTTAATCCAACTATGAGGTTACTGGCCACATATTTATCTGTAATCTTAATCCAATAAAGGTTCCTGGCCACATATTAGTCTGTAATCTTAATCCAACTATGAGCTAACTGGCCAAATATTTATCTGTAATGTTAATCCAACTATGAGGTTACTGGCCACATATTTATCTGTAATCTTAATCCAATAAAGGTTCCTGGCCACATATTAATCTGTAATCTTAATCCAACTATGAGGTTACTGGCCACATATTTATCTGTAATCTTAATCCAATAAAGGTTCCTGGCCACATATTAATCTGTAATCTTAATCCAACTATGAGGTTACTGGCCACTTATTTATCTGTAATCTTAATCCAACAAAGGTTCCTGGCTTCATATTAATCTGTAATCTTAATCCAACTATGAGCTTCCTGGCCACATATTAATCTGTAATCTTAATCCAACTATGAGGTTACTGGCCACATATTTATCTGTAATCTTAATCCAATAAAGGTTCCTGGCCACATATTAATCTGTAATCTTAATCCAATAAAGGTTCCTGGTCACATATTATAATATATATATTTGCCTGATGAAAAGAACTCAATGTGTTGTGAAACTCTGAGTTCCAACGCGATGGAATAGCGTGTTTAGACATATATCTACATATATATCTATATATTTATATATACTTATATATATATATACACTCAATATGCATCTTTTTTATAATGTACTAAGTACTAATCATCTGGTGTGACTTACTTGAAGAAAATATTAAAAAGTATTTTGTTATTCCTGTATTTTTGTAGCATAATATGTAACATTGTTAACCCAAAGACCAGCTGCCACTTGAATTGATAATGGATGCACGATAATAAACAAGATAGATAATGGCTGACCTTGCCTTAAACAATACCTGAACAGGCTCCCCCCCCCCCTCTCCGCCATAATCATAATTTTTAGAATGAACTTACCTATAATTGCCAAGGTATACTCCATCTGGGTTTAACATTGGTACTATCTTGAATATAATATGATCCCTGAGGACTTTAGCCACTGGATGAGGGCTGATCAGGAAATCTATTAATCCTGCCATAGAAAAGGGATAGAATATTAAAACTTGTCCACATGGGATTCTGTATTAGTATAACATAACATTATCTCTGGTTCATTGTCAACTGACCGTGAGAGTGTGCGCAATAAAATTTATCTTCAATAACTTTGGTTTCCCGGGATCTGATTGAGGATCTGATAACAGGGACCATGCAGTGCAAAAACCCAAGATCATCACAATATTAGTAGTATACATAATCAATAGGCACTCTGATTGGGAGATTGTATCATGTTTATGAACATGCAATCTTTGCCTTCCCATGATCTGACTGCGAGATAAGATCTAATCACAAGTAACCTGCATCAGACACTCAAGATAGATCATCACCACAAGAAGTGATCTGATCACTCAGTGAGATGGCATCATGATATACCGTAACAAACATGCAATCTTTGCCTTCCCATGATCTGATTGCTAGACTGGATCGGACTGTGAGATAAGTTCTGATCACAAGTAACCTGCATCAGACACTCAAGATAGATCACACCAAGTAGTGATATGATCACTCATGGAGATGGCATCATGATATACCGTAATGAAAATGCAATCGTTGCTTTCCCATGAAATGATTGCGAAACTGGATCGTATTGGGAGATAAGAATTAATCACAAGTAACCTGCATCAGACACTCAAGAGAGATCACCACAAGTAGTGATCTGATCACTGATGGAGATGGCATCATGATATACCGTAACGAACATGCAATCTTTGCCTTCCCATGATCTGATTGCTAGACTGGATCGGACTGCGAGATAAGTTCTGATCACAAGTAACCTGCATCAGACACTCAAGATAGATCACACCAAGTAGTGATCTGATCACTCAGTGAGATGGCATCATGATATACCGTAACGATCATGCAATCTTTGCCTTCCCATGACCTGATTGCTAGATCTGATCGGGCTGCGAGATAACATCTGATCACAAGTAACCTACATCAGACACTCAAGATAGATCACACCAAGTAGTGATCTGATCACTCATGGAGATGGCATCATGATATACCGTAACGAACATGCAATCTTTGCTTTCCCATGATCTGATTGCGGGACTGGCGGATTGGGAGATCAGATATGATGGTTAGTATCCTGCATCAGACACTCAAGATATATCACAACAATTAGTGATCTGATCACTCATGGAGATGGCATCATGATATAACGTAACGAACATGCAATCTTTGCTTTCCCATGATCTGATTGCGGGACTGGATCGGATTGGGAGATCAGATATGATGGTTAGTATCCTGCATCAGACACTCAAGATAGATCACCACAATTAGTGATCTGATTACTGATGGAGATGGCATCATGATATACCGTAACGAACATACAATCTTTGCCTTCCCATGATCTGATTGCGAGATTGGACCGGACTGCGAGATAAGATCTGATGGTAAATATCCTGCATCAGACACTCAAGCTCATAATGTAAAGCAATAATCTGATCTCTGATGGAGATTTCATCGAGACATACCAAATTAAAGAGACATGTTATCTGTGGCTTCCCACAATTGGTTGGCAAGATTGAATTCTGCCAGGATTTGCAAGATTGGATCTGAGTTCAAATTACGTGCAATCTAAAACCTGATAATTGTTGCATATATCTATTGCTGGTGATGTTGATGTATAAATAAACACGCTACTTTCACTCATCCGATTCCAAAAGATTAGTAATCATGAGTTTGTAATCATGATTGAGATGACATCATCAACCAGGTCCTTTTTATCTCCGTTGGATATTTTGGTGTAATGTGGGCAATGACCCTCTGCTGAAGTCTTTGTTTTCATTCTCATATTCTTCTGAGTTGAAACTACCGTCAGTGATTGAGGTAATAGTGTTCATTTGATGTATTGTCATATTAGTTTGGCATCAACTAAAGACGGCCATGTTTTTCTTCTCTGCTTTTTTCAAATCACAGAACCTTCCCAAGGCTTCCATCTACCTCCACCCTCTAAAAACACTGCTCCAATCTCCTCATATTGTATCAGGAAGCTCAAGGAAGCTTAAATAAGTATGGAATTTTTTAAAAGCTTGAGATCATAACTTAAGAAACCCTCTTCTCATTCCTGAATTTCGAAATGCATGTTTTTTGGGGGGTTTTGGGAAGTTGTTCTTACCTTGACAAACGAAAGATGCTGGTGATTCTCCTGGATGGACTCGAGCCGTGATGAAAATGACTCTTTTCTTGACCCCTTCGTCAATATTATCTGCAAGAAACCAAAAACTCTAATATTGAACTGGATGGTACCTCAATTAATTATTAAAATAACAACAACACAAAAAGTACATGATAAACTGAGTTTATAGTGTAATCAGTTATTGCAATTTTAATTTGCCAAAATTGTTGGAAATTGCCAAACCAAACCCAAACAACAGCTTTAAATGAAATAAAGAGGTACAAAGCCCGTCACACTCATCCCTGAATGAATGCAACCTAGACTTAACTCAACCATTGTGACCCAGTTTCGATTTTCCTGGTTACGGTTGTCATGGGGATCAATACTCTAACAAGTAAACCCCTGACACTGAACGACTGATATCAACACACACAGTGACTGTTTTCCTGTGAACAACCATTTCCCACCTGTTAATGTTTTTAGATTTCTTACAAACTGTGCAACCTTTTTAGTTGTTTTTGTTGTTTTGTGAACCGTCGCACTCTGTTGTCTGTCTGCCAGTCACAGTAAGCCCTACTGCAGAGCAGTGTGCAGACAGCTTAAGGTGAAACTGATGAAGTTGTGAATTTACGACAAATATTTCCAAGACACACTTTACCCATATATTTTATAGAATTACAAAAAAGACATCACAAATATTCATCTAAGCGTAATCCAAGTGTAATTCACAGCATACAAACATTTCCCCAAGATAATATAATTAACAACAATTTTTTTTTTTTTCAATCTACCTTCACGATACTCACAATACACATCCACAAAACTTAAGGCTCCATCATATCAATGCAATATTGCTGTACACCTTTTGTGAATATGTTTCAAAAAATCATCAATTCTTAAATGATATACAAAACACTTGTTCAAAAGTAAAAATGTCTACAGACATATTTCTCCTACAAGGCCATACATGCAACTTAGAGCTGTGATGAAAATTTGAACACCTTTTTCAATAGAGTTTGTCTGTTCCAGAAATGTCAGCCTTGCCAAAAAGGAAAAACAAGAACCCCCCCCAAAAAATAAAACAATCTACATCTGGATGCAACCGAGTAAATTGATGGAATTTCATACTGTAAATTGCGTTCCCATTGGTTGATACCACAGCAGGTGAGAAATAAAAGCATTGATTATTCAAAAGCTTACTATCAATTCTTTTCATAAAACTTTTCCAAACAGGAAAAAACGAAAAAGATAAAAAAGACTGCAACAATGCAAAAAATATCAATGTGAAATTTTTACCAATGATATTAACCTGTACTACCAAAATATTCTTACCCGTCCCTACAAAGCGGTGTCCTTTTCTCCCACCTTAATGTGTTTGGTAAGCCTTAACTTAATTACCGAACCACAAACGTGAGGCAAAAGATGAGGCATTGATTTTTTTCTTCTTCTTTGATTATTATTATTTTTTTTCGTTGAGATGAGTAAGGAAATTCTCTCCTAGACATGATGCCAAAGCTACGGGGAAAGGTTGTTTTGCAATTTTCTACAGTTTTTCTCCCTCTAAAAGAAAGTGGCGCGCGCAGACATGCAGAAAGGTATTGGCCAAGGTCAAAGGTCACGGGCAGAAACATTGACAAGAGAAGGATGCGAGTCAGACAGGTGGAAGGCCCGATTTGATTAATTCATTGGAGGGGAAAAATGTGCAAATCAAATGTTAAGGTGAATTGAAGCATAACAATAAGGGGAGGTTTGCATCCCAAGGTGAACAAAACGCCACAAATTCATCCCTTCGAGCGTTTGGAGGAGAAAATATTCCGACGAGAAGAAGAGAGAAAAAATGGAAAGAAAACTAGAAAAGATAAAGCCAAAAAGACACCTAACAAGCCAGCTGGGTAGCAGAATTTTTTCAGCGGCTGAGTAGGGATGGAACAAGGATACGAGAGGCAGATACAGATACAGAGGAGAGAGAGAGATGTTGGGAATTGGAGTTAAAATGGGCAAGAATTTTGTATTGTTTTACTGATTATATTAGAGCTAAATATCTATAGTTTAAACACAATCATGCAGCATTTGTAGTGAAATAGGACAATGATGAAAAAAAGAAATGAGGCTTATTTGTGATATATAACTTCAAAATGAGTAACATACTTGAGTAACATACTCTTGAGTATGAGTAACAGTATGAGTAACATACTCTTCAAAATGAGTAACATACTTGAAAATATTCTTAAAATTCAACCATGTATTAATATTCTTCTCTTTTTTCTCTTTTTTTTTGGGGGGGTGAGGGGAGGGGTAGGGATGGCGTGGGATCTTATTTCATGTGTGATTTTGTGAGTAAAATAGCAGTTGTAAGCTTTGACATGAAACAAATTTTATGATGCTTTGTTTCATAAACATGAGATATTGTTGGTGACTAAGACAATGGATGGATTATGGAAAGTGAAAGGGGGCAGTAGTGCAGTCTCTGTAATTTAATGCTACTGTAAAAAAAAAAAAGCCCTAAAAAATCTGCATATAAAGGAAACTAGCAATTATAAGGGACCATTGACAAAGTTATGCTTTTTCTCCATCACTTCACCATACCTCACTGCCGAAGTACAAGAAAAATTCATGTACAATAATGAAGTTGATGTGTAGCCTAGAGCTCACACTGGAGTTTTTTTTTTTTTTAAACCTAACTCAAGCTTTCTATAATGTCAATATTGTTGATAGGAATTTGGCTTTTCTTGAGAATTTTAAGGAAATATTAGTCTTTATAGTGGTATAATACTTTACTGAGATTTGATATCAGTTTTGCCAAATTGTTCTCAATCTGTTCAAAATGCCAAGAACAAAAAACAGTTCGAACACATTATCTTGATCCATTACCAAATGTGTTCAAGTTATTATTTTATTTTTTTTATACTTTGTATTTGTGGTAATAAAAGAAGCACAGTCATTGTAAATATGTTATCAAGTGTGAAAAATTCAGCAATTTAAAGGTATGCTGTATTGGCCCCAAATATGCTAGATATTCAAATATGGTAACCTTTGGTCAAAATTCTTAAACTAGTTTTTTATTACAACCTTCAACGGCATTTTTCCTCACTGGTTCATTTGGTCATCTTGTGTGTTCCTTAAACATGTCTGAGAACAGTCTGGAGAGCAAAGACATCCAGGAAAGTACTTTTTGAAAACTTCTAGCAATCATAGCGTGCTATAAGTTGGGGCCTTTACTGACTACCTTTAAACACATTTTGACCACATGACACATTTATAGTTACAACAAAGGAATAACTTATCAGAGCAAAGTGGAATGGATTAAACCCTTCACAATTTTAGGGCTCATGATGAACTGAAAGTACCATTACCGATCCACAGTTTTGGCTATCCATTGAGAGGTTCTTTTTAAGGTTTAATTAGCCAAATTGTTTGGACTTCATGATGTGCAAATGGACCAGAAAATTAAAAAAGGGTACTAAAGCAGGATGAAAAATAATATCATACGATTTCCTTCAATCCAAACACTCTTACTCCTGAGGAGACAAAATTAGCTTCTTGAATCAGAAACATTGAAAATTAACTAGCTCATGCTTTTGAATTAATAGAGAATGGCTGAATGCATAAATGGGATATTCCGTTTTCACCATAGGAAGTTTAAAGAATCTGGTTTAGACTATTACTTAAATGCTCATTAGGTTTCAATTAGCCATGGACATACCCTGTTCCTCTTGTCCTAGAAATGCTTTATTGCAAATAAAAAAAAGTTGAAATTTCACCACAGGAAGTTTAAAGAATCTGGTTTAGAACAATTAGGTAATTGCTAATTAGGTTTTTATTAGCCATGGTCATACCCTGTTCCTCTGGTCCTGAAATGCTTTACAGCAAATTAAAGACAGTTAAAATTTTATGTTTCAAAAGACTGAAATGTGAAGACTACTAAATGCAATGTACAGTACTTTAAATGATAATACTACCTTCATTTTGACCTGTGGACCAAGAGAAGAACTACCACAACAGAAACTAACCATTGAATGCATAGCATAAACCAACACAGACCACCCTTGTGACTAATTCAAACATGTCGTACTCCAAACCTTAAATTACAGAGCTGACATTGCAATTACAAATATTAGTATGAAAATAATTCCCTGAAACAGAAATCACATCCCTTTTGAAAATTACATTTTCATAACATAGAGATAGGTAAAATGTTATTATTATCCTTCATTTTCCAGCATAACTGGATGTCTTTTTGATGGCTTAAAATGATCAATTTCGATCCTTCTATAGCCCTGTTTACACTTGAAAACAAGCAAGGTGTTGAATGATAATAATAATAATAATAATAACTAGTCTTATATAGAGCAGACTCCAACATAAGTTGTTCAATGCGCTTCAATGCAAACCCTGAGATCGGAGGTCCGATCTGTGGTGGAAACTCCGATCACCCCCTGCAATAGGTCCCTGTAATAGGCACAGATAAAGGGAGGATCAGATCCCCCCCCCCCCCCATGATCGGTGTTAATATTTGTTAAGTATACAAGTTGTAAGCATAATATCGATTTGTAATAGCACTACCTCTTAACGTGAAATATAAGACAAGATGCCAGGATTTGAGGTCAAAGAAAGATAAAGATGTAAGTAGATGGAGCTAATAAATCAGGTTGGTTTTATATAGTTTTATATGTGGTGATTGTGGAAGGTGTGGTTATAGAGTTATATTCCAAGGAATAGATAAGGCTGCACAGTAAAACAATGGCAGTTGGAGATGAGTTTCATATACAAACATGAAACAGCACTAATTAACTACAAATTAGAAGAATTATTGGTAAAATATTGACAAACATTATATTCTTGCAGATCGAAGAAATGGCTGAATAATGCAATACCACGGTCAAGTCTATTATTTAACCTAGATTTGTTATTATTCATTTCCATTTGTTACATGTTATAGTAAGTTCATGGGGTACATGGCAGCCAAGGCTCCTCTACTTTGTTCAAGATCCAAGTTAATACTTTTTGTAGTGAATAGAAAATCCTGCATTGCTTAACAGGCCTCTTGAGTATTCCCTGCTTTAATCACCAAACTGCAACATCACCACTGCCACAATCACAATAAAAACAACAATAACATTTACAATAATAACAAAATAAGAAAATATGAATCATAATAATATGAAGAAGAACAACAATAATAATAATAATACATTTATATCATTTCCAGAAGAGCATACCTAAGACAAAACATACAACTACAAACTAACAATAGGCCTGAATAAAAAGGAATTTATTCAATTTTGTATAAGACATAAGCAGAAAATTCCAATGAAATGTGCCAGATTAACTGAAAATAACAAACTACAAACTTTAAGGAGACATGCAACAAGTTTCCTTCAAGTCTGTCAAATCTAAATCAGATGCAACTTGAGGTATTTTCCATTCTATTTTGGTCCCAAATTGACACCTCGATTATAGTTTCTGTCTGAGATGTAACATGGACCAATCACAGTCTAGTACAGCAGAAAGAATCGTTTGAATGGAGTCACACGATCGCAAAACTCACTAAAACGCTGTTTATAACTTTAGTACACTGACCTAAGTGCTATACTACAAGTGCACACAGAACTGCCCCATTATAATACATAGCCATACCTATGTAGTCATCATGGGATGAATTTATAATCAATTAATTCCACCTTTTTCTTTATCTTCTACAAGCCAGCCAGAAAATTGCCCCAAGGGTATCTTTGCATAACTGCTGCATTATTAACAATTTAAGAGGCTACATAAAAGGCAAACAAATTGAAGAGTTTATTCATGTTTGTGACAGGTGGGGGTTGGTACCTGTGCCATTAGCGTTCCTTCATCCTTCAAATGAGTCGTTCATGCTTCCCCTAATTTGTCTTTTTACCGAGGCACCATAATGATTCAAAAGTTTCAAAAACCCATGAGTTGAATATTAAGTTCTTCAGTCCAGGCAAACTTTGTTCATTATCAAGGTCAAGTGTCTCTTGTGATGAAAGCAGGGTATTGAACTGGTCGGAATCACAAAAAAAATGTATACATATCACAAATAGTGGTATGTGTGATGCCATGTGCTCTGGTGGGATAGGCTGGGGTGGGATGGGATGGTGATATGGGATGGGATGGGATGGAATTGGATTGGATGGGATGGGATGGGATGGAGAGCAACTCCCTTTTCCCTACAATATGTAAGATGTCATACAAGGAACTGAGGAGTTAACAGATGATGTAACCTAGAATATAGCTTCAATAACAAAATGGTGAAACTTCAAAATTGCTTTTGTAACAAATTGTACTCATCTACCTCAGATTGAGCCTGATAATCATGCAAAATAAGCTATAAGTTAAATAAAAAAACGGAAATATGATGAGTGCTTCATTAAACAAGGAAAACAAGTCGAGCAAATGTGTCCACATTAGAGGATGCTCAGCAGAATTACAATTTTGATATTTTAAAATTCCTCCGATCCCTCATCTTCCACTCCCAGACAAATTTAACCCCTCCCATGCCTCTGTGCTTCCATTCCATTACAACAACAAAACATTATGCAACACAAACCCATGCATGGATTACAATATGGAAGTCTTTTTAGTCGAGTTTCTCCACATAATGTCATTGGTAACATTTCTGTGTTCTGGGCTTTTATGACGTAAATCGAGATCTTACCTGGATTTGTAATAGTCAGCATATCTAATCTCTTCTGTTGCTGCAAAGGGGAATAAAAAGACAAGAAGAATACCAAAAAGGAGTAAATTTCAAACATTTCCTTCGCAATTAACTACTTTCATACACGGTTTATTTAATGTTACATGCAAAACATTAAGACATTACTTTTCTACAAAACAGCCTTTGGGATTGGGGAAGGATTGGGAAATGAAAATCAGTAGGATTCAGACATAATGTGACATGTAAACTATTTTAAACAACAACTACTACATTGGTCATCTGAATACAGGTTTAGAGAAATGAGAGGAATTAAACTATGTCAGTTATCATTAATCAAAGAGTCCGGAATAGCATGTTTTATATATGAGTCCTAAAGAGACAAATCAATAGGAATCCAAAAGTCTGTTTTAGGTCTAAGATAACCTGTTTGTTTCATAATTTGTATTTTTTAGAGTGGATTCCCTTGTTTTTGTGTCACTTGTTTGTAATTTATGTTTTATTTTATTTTTTGGCTGTCTTTAATATTTTATATTATAGCTAAATCAATTTTATCCTTTATTATGAACTGCTTTGAGATCATATTTTGGAGTAAGGTGCTATATAAGAATACTTATTTAATTATTATTACGATAGTAGTATTTTTTTTAATGATAAATTCTTTTTTAAATGGATGAAAAGATGGTGTTAAGTTTCTGTTATATGTTAGTAAGAATTGAGAAAAGGAAAAGAAAAGAATGTCAGAATTCAAATTGTGATGTTTAAACAGTTTAAACTGAGGAGCATAGCATTATTCTCAAATTTGACTTAAAGATTCATGTTACATTGGGTTGTAATAACATGGATCATTCTGAGCAAGCCATGATATATTACTAACATTATATATGGACCCACCCCCCCCCATCCTCTCCTCCTACCCCTGGCTATAATCAAAAGACCAAAATGTTTAGAACTTCCTTTGGCTAGCTGTTCAAAAACAATGAGTTATTCACAACTCAATAAAATGCACCAAACAAAAACAACAAAACAGATTGAATTTCATTCTTAGTATTAACATACAATAATAAAAAACTGCTTTTCGAGCTGTGAACTTTGTCTCTTACTATAAAATACTATGGTTTGTGTAAAAGAAAAAGTATAATGTATTTTTGTACTTTTATAGCAAAAATTACCCATTTACTTACTTTCAAAGTACTTTACAATGCAGTACTGGATAAAATGATACCCTGCAGGGGAATATCCCTTCCCTCCCACCCTCAAAAAGAATAAAAAACAGAAACAATCCCCACTCCTCTCCCCCTCCCCCCCCCCAAAAAGCCAAGCCAAGCCATCTTGAGGAACTACATCAAACATAAAGTAAAACCCCCTTCCCCATACTCCCATTAAAAAAGGTCAGATGCACTATTATGACGACTACATCACAATCTGTTTGTCAATTATAAATGCATATGTCAAGTTTTGCAACTTATAGACATATCTCTCTCTCTCTATGCCGACATGTTATATATACTGTAATCTAATTGTACCATACCGCGAATAATATCCCTCCCCCGTTAAGTAGGTTTCTTGAATGACACGTGGAGGATGGATTCTGAACAAGCGGCACGAGATCCCCGGGGATTACTTTATACAAATCTTTCGCGACATACAACACATACATATCGGGAGAGCCCTTTGGCAGAGTTTGGTATGAATAATAGAGTGAGTTGCCTTGGGTAATATAACCCAAACACCTGATGGGAATGGATTACCATGATTAAAACACCTTTTCACATTTTGTCTATGCGCTTTTATTTTTCAGAAAAACAGGGCTGCGAGCTGTCAAAATTCTTGCAATTTACTCTTTCGGCAGAAACGATATTCTTTTTACACGGTTTAAAGGAGAAGTTGGTGGTTTTTTCTTGACGTAGGTGTCTGCTATACTGTACGTTCTCCCGTGCTATTTTAGTGTAAGACTATACCCTGTCACGATGGCCCCAGAGTGGTTTAATCTGTTTCCGAATCCTAAAGTACTCACGCACAGAAGAAGAGGTCCAGTTCAAGCATTAACCAATTATCAATTTCATAGTATATACAAGTTAAAATACTGCATTTACTGGCCAAACTGACGACACAGGATAATTTCCATCGCACAACCAGATGGAAGGTTAGTTGGCAGTAATGTCTTGTTTCTTGTTTTGGTCTGATTCACCACATGAATGTTTTAAATCACTAGTAAATAATTCATCAAATTATTCATGGAAGTTTGATTCCGAAAGTTTTGTCATCCCAGGCACGTTCAATATTTCGTGTTGTATATAATTCTCATAGAAAACAGCAAATTTAAGATTTTGCACAATTTTCAGCTTTTTAGTCATGCATTTTATATAAACATTTGTCTTATTCCTAGTACATAGCTACAGGAGCTAGCTATGGGCTGATTAAATTGACAAGTTCATCGTCAAACCGCTTTTTAACATTCATATCATTAAAACAGTGAAAAAACCTGCCTGGGATAAACTGATCAGGCAGGTGTAACATGGCAATGACAATATAGCCTAAAGGTGCTTTATACATTTGGTCACTGATTTATTCAGTGGCGTAGAAAGGTACTTTTGAGTGGGGGGTTGAAGACTGATGGCCGGCCTGGGGGAGGGGTCTAAGGGGAGGGGGGTCCCCTTTTTTTGCATTTCCAGGTGGCCTCAGATGCAATTTGGTGCAATATAGCACACTTCAACACCTACTCCAGTTTGTAAATAATCATTTTCACCTGATGCAATTTAGTGCTCCAAATGAGATTTTTTTCTCATTTGGAAATGAAAAAGGGGTTTTTGACTTGCGAAGCAGGGGGCGGAATGATACTTCCGCCCCCCCCATATTTTTCACTGGGGGGCTGGCGCCCCCCAGCCCCCCCGGTTCCTATGCCCTTGGATTTATTATAACCAACCTAATACTATACTACACAAAATAAGACTGGATGCAAGTTGATCAACAAATAAGACTAATACTCCTAGGTTTATATCTTCCATGCCATGAATTTTAATTAATATTAAGTAATTTATAAAATTGTCCATTAAATTTTAATTTTCATTGCCAGTAGACATGATGGTTTTTTTTTATATATATATCTATCACATACATAAGTAAAACAAATTGAATATTTGGCACACTTTCAACTTTGTCTTTATTTATTGAAATATGATTTGTGAAGCTAATGAATTGCATAAAAATTTAATAGCATGGATGGTAGCATCACAAAATACATTAATTGCGTTCATACCAAAACAACTCTTAAAAGCTAAGCTAGAGCTGAATTATCTGTGTTCTTTGTTGAGTCTGGAGAAGAAACATCACAATCATCAATGCCATGGTTTGTCTTAAGTCACTTAATTATCCATTAATGCAACTAATTCGGAGATAGAACACTATACCCTGTATATACCTTGGTACTTTGCTTTTACCAGAGAATTACAGTAAGAGACCAATCATACACATTGCAAATGATATTACTTTAATGTACACTGCTTAGGTTGATTCAGTTTTACACAACAGAACTTAAAGGTCACAAAATTGGCCCCACATTTCAGCTAAACTTTACTTTATGAATTTTTTTTTTTATCTTAGTGGTTTTGACTACAGACATTGTTAAATTAAAAAAGTCAATTTGAATATCTATCTGATGAAAAAACTGCTTTGAGGATAGCATTAAAATACTTGTTGAATCTATAATAATGAAGCTGTATATTCTTAATTAAGTTAGGAGATTAGCTGAAAGATCAGCACAGTGGTACTTGTATCTTATATCTTACTATTTCTTCATTCTCTAGGAATTCAAAACTTAGGAATATCATTGGTTAAAACATTCTATTATTAGGTTGTTGTGAACAAGGTAATGTTTTTTATCTAGTCGTTTTTGACTACAGACACTGTTAAATGAATTTATCTTTCCAATGAAAAAATATCTATCTGAATATCAGAATATCTATCGGATGGAAAAACTGAATATCTATCTGAAAAATCTATCAATCTGAAAAATTTGAATATCTATCCGATGAAAAAACTGCGTCGATGGCATTAAAATACTTGCTGAAGCTATAATAATAAAGTTGTATATTCTTAGTCAGTTTAGGAGATTAGTTGAATGATCAGCACAGTAGTACATCTTATATCTTACATATTCTTCATCTTCTAGGAATTCAAAACTTAGTATATTGGTAAGTGTCTTAGTACTTTCATCATAAACACAATCTACAATGTTTGATATTAATCTGTCAACGTGCAAAATTTACAAAGTGACTACAAATATTGTGGTAGTTTAGTGCGGTAGTATTGTTGTGTAAAAGTAAGTTGGCCTGACGATTTGATCCTAGCAGGATGTTCTTCAGAGGCTAAATGACAGAGGATAACTTGTCATTTAGCGTTTGAAGAAGATCCTGCTAGGAACGAAATGTCAGGCCAACTTACTTTTACACATCCTCTTACACAGGCTCTCTAGCGGATAAGCAGTTTGCTAACAGTTTTATTTTATTTTGGTAGTATTGTTCACAGACACAAGCTTTGTACGTAAATTCCACAGTATTTATGAACCTATTCCCATTTGTATGATGCATAGTGACCTTTCATCCAGCAGAAACTGACCCTCCTAACTAAATTAATAGTGAATGCACCTTTACCAACACATTTCCATTTTTTCTCACATTTGATATTTTGAGTTTTCTCCTGTTTTATCTTGATCTTATTATTCTACTATCTTCATTCTCAGTTTAGCAATTTTGTCCTTCCCCTCTGTCGTTTGTCAAAGTATCATCACCTAGCCATCTTTTCTTTTCTTTCTCTTTCAGTGACCTTTGACCTCCTTCCACAATACTTCACAAGTGCGATCTTATAAACTAACCTGTCAACATGTCCTCTGAATTTCTCTAAAAAGATATAAATTTAATACAGAATGGGACAGCCACCCTAGCCACCAAGTCCCTGACTCGGTAGTGAAATGTCAAATAAAAAAACTGTAGCACGGTTTTAGCTTTGATTCCCATCATGCTCTTTACAACCTGAATTTTCTTCACAAATTTTCTGTCACTGTCTGATCAGCTTACACCCAGTGCCAACGATATATATATGTATATATATATCTTTGATGTATTTATGAGGTTACCTAACCCACCAATCAGATACTTTCTAATCAATATGGATAAGCAATCCTACTGACCAATTACACGGTGCATGGGAATACCATCGAAAATAGAGGGATTTTGTTTTTATTATCCGCCATAAAATACCACAGAACGTCTGTATGCCTTAAATGAAAATGACATGAAATATGATACACTAAGAAACGCATCAAAAAAGAAAAGAAAAGGAAAAAAGAGAGAAAGTTTTGTACAAATTTCAACGCTCTTTTGTCGAGTCTGGTAAAGAGACATAACGATCATCAATGCTAAGGGTTGTCTGTCTTAAGTTACTTTCCTGTTTGTATTGATGTAATCTTCAGAAGATGGGAAATTCATCTTCATAAGATGGGGAAACTCTACACTGTACATAGCTTGGTATTATCTTTGTAACAATGGACCCAAGAGAGTAATCAGAGGGCATTCAAAATTGCCCTCTATAATCTAAACTGCTTAGGGCTGCATTCGGCTATTACGTAAAACAATTTTAAGGTCACAGAATGGGCTCCAAAACTTTTTAGCTTGCTAAAACATGAGGAAGTATATATCCAGTGATCTTGACTACAAATTAGTAAGAGACAATGGGTAGGAGACTGTGTCCAATTAGCCAAGTCCGTCTTATCAGCTCACTGATGAAAACTGTTCTGAAGGTGGTAGTAAACTGCTTGCCTGAACTCAGCCTACAAACTAGTCACTTTCTGCCAGATTTTCCTATAATTTCTGACATGTGTAACTCATGTATTAACTCATCTAGCTACGTGAGTCTTATATAGCCTCCAAAGTAGTCAGCTATTAATCTACAGCACGTTATCACATGATCACTAAACATGCAACTTGTGCATTACGTTAACATGTAAATAAGACTACCACTTAATTTACATTTGAACGAACACTACAAACTTTTAACCTTAATCTATATGGCACTGCACACTGAGTTTGTAAAACTGTTGTTTATCTTACAATATTCAACTAAAGTACTTTAGCACTGCACATACATTACAGGGGCGGATCCAGGATTTTGAGAAAGGGGGGGCCGACATCCCGATGGTAGCACTTTAGTGATCTGCGTCCTGGGGGAGGGGTCTAGGGGGAGGGGTTGTCCCCCTCCCCCTTGGAAATTTTTGGTTAATTGTGAGTGCTTAGATGCAAAATGGTGAAACATTTCGCCAAAAACTAGAAAAACCAGAAACGTTGCAGACACGCTTTTTTTGTGCACATATTTTTTCTCGATAGACACATATTTAACAACGCTCAACAGTGCATGTAGAGCACTACAATGGATACACTATTATTGTGTCGAAAATTATGACACCAGATTCACCCCAAGAAAAAACATAAAACAAGATATATTCAATGAGATAATTATGATATACTTAGCCAATACGGAGGTTTTCCACAACGCCCCGGCGCGCTGTAATGTTCCCCCCAATCCCCACTTCGCCCGCGTGATTGTTTTTCCCAGGAAAAACAACCCCCTTTCATTTCAATTTGCCTCTCTGTTCTTCGGAATATTGAGACGTAGGTTTGCATAACCACTGAGAATTCTTTCGAGGAATCTCTAACGTTAAACTTGGATTGAAAATACGCTGAATATTCCATCGTCTCACCAGAGCGAGACACAGAACTTTAGTCGCTCAGAACCTAAAAATTACACCATAAGAGTGTGTGTGCGTCACCACGTTGTAGCCTATGGCAAAAAGGCTTCTACAACAGAATTTGTACCAATCACAGGCCTTCACTGTTTGACTTCACTGCCGCCTCCAGAACCCAACTCTATAACAAAAGAGCTACTCCCAAACCGATCAGCTGACCAAAATAACAATGGTTTAACAACGTCCGTAAAAATGGACTTAAGCTCAAGGGTTTTCTGCTAAAAGGCAGATGCGCTGAAGGAGCTCCAGTCAAGGCTCATCACTCTCACAAAAGAAATCTCCCGGATAGACGGCGATCAAAACGCCACCTATCAACTCAAGGTTCAAAGAGACCCACCTAGACTCCCTGGGCAACATAACCACTCGAAGGAGTTCTTTGATTCTTGGAATCAAGTACTCCAATGCAGTGGCGGAGCTAGGGGTATTGGACAAGGGGGGCAAGAATGGTCCGTAGGGGCGCTTTCGACACTATCTAAGCGGAGCGCCACCATAGGTTGGCGCGGAGCGTACAGAAAATTTTTGAGTAAAGATACTCCCTAGATCGCTGGAAATGACCCTTTCCGGGCCTTGCTAATTTGCAGATAAACGAAGAATAAATAGGTGTCGTCGCCATTTTGTCAGAAAATTACACCAACAGAATATGACAAATGTCAATAGGTAGATGAGAGCGCAATAAAAAGTCAGTAATGGCGAATAAGTAAAAAGGAGTAAAAAGCTGAAAAGGGCGCCAGCAGTCCATATGAGTCCGTCAGGGGGGCATCCGCCCCCCCTGACTGTATGGATGCTCCGCCACTGCTCCAACGGGCAGGCAGAACACTCCGTAGAATCTGGAGAGAAGAGTTATCCCGCCAGGCAAAAAGGTAACGGGAGAGATTTCTAGAAAAGAAATCAAGAGCCGAGACCGACCTAGAGTCAACTATAGAAGCTCCTGAGGCAAACCGGCTACTGACAACCATCCTCCAAAAAGTCAACGCAAATATGCCGATCAGTAAAAGCTACTAAAAGCTCCGACAAATTCCGCACCACCAACAGGGAGCTACAGACTACAAGTAGTCACTCAAAAGCCCAATGTCTTCGAAAAGAAGCAGAAACACTAAAAAAGTTCGTAAAGAACCTATCAGACAGAAACATGTCCAATATAGAGTTTATTGCGCCGGGAAAAGGTCTGAAGTTCATAGCAACTCCAGAAAACCCTAAACGAAGTGATCTTCTCAAGTCATTGAAAGACCTAAAAAGAAAAATGAGAATCCGCTTCATCATGTAAAACAAAAAGCAAAAAGGGTTTACAAACGCATTTGAAAAATAGCACTTTTGAAACATTGGCACTTAATCTCGCAACACGCGGAATTATCCAAACTATTTCCAAAAGAACCGATTCTAGCCTACAAAGTGGCCCAAAATCTCAAAGATTTACTTGTTAACTCAAGGTTTCGTACTAACGAAGAATCAGCTGACTCTCAAGGTTCACACGAAGCTCTTTTAGATGCTCTTGTAGCTGCACTATGAGTCCATAAAAACTCGTGCACAGAAAATAGATGCATTTTGAGAACGAGACGCCCAGGCCGAATATAAAATATTCAAAGGCTACTACTGATGAAGCTCCTCCTATAAAGTTTGAGAGCAGAAACCGGTCTAGTTGGTCATAAGAACCTACGCTAGTCTCTCCTACTATTAACAGTACACTCGATTCACCTAATAGGTGCAATTATGTTTCACCATGAGGAGCATGCTATAAGTTCATGTTCCTCGGGCCCTCCCTTAAAAATACTTCAGGTTCTTGGCGACTACGTTGCGTTAGATAGTGTAAAACCGCCTACACCCCCCTTTCATTTGAAACTAATTGTCTTAGTTTCAAATTTGGAATAAAAACGATCGCGTTTCAGGGAAGAGCAGCTGGATATATTAGGCTTTTCTTTCACCAAGTTATGCCTATTAGGAATTTGAAGTACTCCCACATAAAAAAAACGCAACTGATTTCCAAAAAGGGGGGGCCGGGGCCGGGTCGGCCCCCCCTGGATCCGCCCCTGCATTAATAGCACTAAGCAGGTGCAACTTTTATATATATGTCAAGAAGGGTAAAGGAACGAATTGCTATCACCCCTCTCCACGACTCCTCCCACTCCCCTCCCCCTTCCTCGTTCACTCCCTAATGCATCCTTCATTCCTAGCCCTACCCTTCATTACGAAATAAAGATGTGACCTTTAACATTGATAAAAGTTGGATTAATTCCTCTATTCTCTAAAAATTTTTCCAAACATTCCTGTGTTATGACCTTGAATTCAAATGATTTTATATGATCTTCTTGACTTCTACACTAAAATCTCATGATGAGGTAGGTATTAGTTTGCTAAAAATTTCTGAAATTTCCCAACTTTGATTTTAAAGTATATATGTAATATTACTAGTAAAATTGTCTGGATGACAGAAAGTTGTTGCTTGAATCAAATTCATTAATTATTCACTGATTAACTAGTGAACAAAAAAGTGTTATGTATGAATATTTTTCACAACTGAAATGTGCTGCTTCTGTCATAAATAGGGTTATTTCACTCAACATGAATATTCTAACCCCACCCCACTCCCTCCCCCCACCCCAAAAAAATGCTTACTCATTTCTGGTGCACATGTCATTCCAATGCATACTTCTCAGTAAACAAGTTGCCGTTCACTTTAAGCTGATGACATTATTCATAATTCAGGCAAACTATTTTGACCAAGGAGATGTTTTTCCCCCCACTGGCAATTAGTATACTGGCAATTACAGCTCCTTCCATTATCCAAGTTAAGTCCTTTGAATTGATACCACTTTACCCTGCCAACCAAAATTACATTCATTTGTTTTGTATTTATCTGTCTTAACCTCTGGCAATATTACAAGCAGTCATAAAAATGCAATTTTTTTTATTTTTATAAGACTCCATAAGGGACATTTTCCTACGAAAAAGGTTCCAAAACTTGTCCTAGAGCATATTCTTTATTGATGTCTAGAACAATGTGTAAAGATTCCAATGTAGGTGTAATTTTCTTCACGTTTTTGTCGTTATTTATTCCCATTTTACCTCATTATCTGCAGAATATACTGCCAATATAAGAAAAGATTTCAAAGAAAGAGAAAAAAATTAGAAAGAATAAAGGAAAAAAGAAGAATAAAAAAAAAGAGTAAATTCTTAAAGTAATACAGATAGGATATTTAAAATTCATATCTATATGATAGCCTTGAATCCATTCCAAATTTGTTTTCATATCTCTTCAAATTATGACATTTACTTCTCTCAACTATCCTTTAGAATTTCAAATCAACTTTTGTTTTTGGCTCCATCAATCATATCTTGACGTAAAACTACGAAACTTTGGGTTTGACTTAAACTGAGGATAAACTCTGAATGTACATATCTTGTCATAAAAGTAGTCGGGAACGTGGTTTTTTCTTTACGCAAGCGAGAATAATTCAACTTCTTCTTTACATATCTTGTAATAAAAGTTAAGGAACGTGGGGTGTTTACGTCAACAAGAATAACTCGACATCATCTTTACTTATTCATGCTGTTTGTCTGTGCAACGGATGACAAATATAGCATCTCATTTTGACAGAAATCAACAGAGAACAGGAACAGCGATAACAATTTTTACGGAAATAAGTAAGATTTTACTTGATGAAGATTAGAATTTAAGAGTTATAGAACTTTATATTTCCTCTCTATGCATCATTCCACTTTAATATGTGGTCAAATAAATGAATAGAAAAGAAAAAGATTGTCAGATAAAAGGTCTTGGTCAGTTTTTCTTGTTTCTTTTCATCTACCTGATGTCCTTTGGAGAAATAATATCCACAGGAAGAAGAAGAAAACTGGTTTTCAGACAATGTTTGCAGTTGCTCTAGATAGGATTCGCACAAAAGCTTCGCTGTTAACCGTTAAATAATATGCCCATCTTATGTCAAAGTTGTTACCCAAGAGTCCAGCGGAGTTGAATGTATACAGACGTGTTTGCTACTGGCGTAAATATTGACAACATGTTTTGTTCACTTAAATGTCTCATAAAATCTCTTATCAATCCAGCTGAGCTATGCAGGGGAGAGGGGAGGGGGGGAGGGGGGTAAATTGGGACAAAAGAGGAATGCTTTAGTGGCTTGAATCTCCTCTTGCCCCAGTCCAGTGTGAATTGAAGTTGTCAGAATCGCTACTTTACCAAATGCTCTTTTCATTATTCAGTCTTTTTATGATCAAAAATATCAAAATTAATCAATAAATATAGCTCACTCTCACATTTCCAACCTCTCCTTTTTTTGAGACCCCTTTGATAAAAACAAAATAAAAGGCATATACTTGATCAATTTCATTTTATAGAGGAGCCAATTCCAACTTTGTTCACATGATGCTCTACCAGCACACTACTAAAAGCACAAATTTAGAAAACCATATAGTTTACTTGTGGAAATATCTGTCACTGATTTTCACTAAATACAGAAATGAATATTGTACCTCACCACCCCCCCCCTCTCCCCCATGGGGACATGAAATGCATATCATTTTAAGAGTTAAATCTCTGTCCATTTACATTTGCTGTTATCGTTTTTGTGGATCGGGCGGCGATGACCTTTCTTGAGATTTATTTGCAAATTCACCAGTCAATCCTTGGACAACTTTAATCCTCATCACATCTTTACACTTGATCAAAAAAGAGGGGGGGGAAATAAATCCTGAAAGGGAAACTTGTCTATAAAAGAGGGGGGCCAAAGGTATTGAGCATCAAAAGTGGATGAAAAAGTTGACGTTATGGTCCATTACATGTACACAAACTGTTTGATTAGTGGTCAATTTTTGGACATATTTCTATCAAATTGGAGACAGGGATCTCAAATGACCATACTAAAAAGCTTTTTGTACCTCCTTGGGTAATCAATATATGAATGAACTATGTCAGATGTCAATGGCATGGCAGAAAACCCTTGAAAACCTTTGACAAGTTCCCTATGTAACTTGATTCTATGCTAAATACCACAAGAGATTGCCAACCAACCATACTGCTCAGTTTTTTATTTATTTATTTTTTTTTTTGTTCAAACACCCAATTATCACAGCTATAGGCTTTAATTGTAAGAATATATCCTATAAACAATTTCATTTCCATGAACACAAGAACACATTTCCCACTTATATCTCCTTCAAAAAGAAGAAACATTTCCTATGGATATATCCTAGCGAGGGTGTCGATTATTTAGGTGGTTCAAACCTTTTAAATATGAATATGTATGGTTCCATCACAAGACATTAGTGTTGTTTTCAACATAGATGTAATGCCAATATTGTAGTGCGCATGCGTGCTACAATATTTGGCATTACTGGCCAAGTGAAAGATATACCTACATGACTGGACGTTGAAACTTAAAGTTTCATATCAGTCTCTGTACATTTGCAGTTTCAGAGGCTAGCTGTGTAGCCAACTTATTCTGAGCGTTACCAGCGCTCACAAGCGCCCTCACTTTGTTGATAACTACATGACAATACTCCCTGGTGTGTTGTCCGCCCAAAAAATAACACCATGAACAACCGAAATGTTCTTCCTAATACTGCAAGCACTCCACGCGCACTACAATACTGAAAATTTGCAGGCAAATGCAGTTCTAAAATAAAAGATATAAAATATATTTACAAAGGTGGATGCTAATGATATAATGTAAAGGTTCCTCTTCTGGACTTAGGGAAAGATAACATCACTGACATACATTCATATTGGTCCTGCAGATTCAGACTGGGAGGCTTGTTTTACTGCCATGCATGTTTAATAAATCATGTATAAAAAAATATAATAAAACACACTTTCCTTTTTGCCCCTTATATCCTTGCTACCACCCCTAACCTCATTCCCTTTCCTACCCCCATTTATATGTTAAACTTCTCTAGTTTACAGCACTGCTCCCTGCCAATATTATTCCTAATAAATTCCGAGATATTCAGCAACCTTCTCTATATTCTGAGACGCCGCAGCATTCAACGGTTTGTTCCAAACATCTATAATTAACCTTAATGACTGTCTCTGATTCAGAGCTGGTGCTGCTATAATCAAATTGTTCTGCATTCAACAGGAGCCACTAACAACAACCTTGAAGCAGACGTTATCAATTCAATCTATTTCTAAACTCATGCTACTACTCCACAGGTGTTTGTTTCTGATGGGATTAAGCGCTGTAAACTTATTTCCTACGAACAAAAAAAAAAAAATAAGTCTGCACATGACAACGGGGCAAAGATGACCATCTTGTTACCGTGGGAACCAGTCTGATCGATTGAGCAATGTGAATGCCCAATGGTCACAGGAATCCAGAGAAACTGACTCAGTTCTCTCATGCGAGCACTCGTTCGGAAAAAAATAAAAAACGCTTGGCATCGGTGAATCAGTCTTCCATCTCCATCAGGTTGGCGAGCGATGGTAAGCCACTAGTCTGGCGACTGTCACTTTGTCAAAAAGAGTGCTGATTTAGTAATTTGGCCACAATCTTCCCAAAAAATGAAAAAGCAGTTAAAAGAGTTTTCATATATGTTTACACAACTGGTGAAAGTCTGGGCGGGTTATAATACAAACACGTTAAAACAGTCGTAATTTATTCAATTTACACTGACAAATTTGAGCTGTTTATCGCAGTGATAGCCGACTATGGTAACATCTTAAACAGTCGTAACTTCTCGATATTTTTAAGTGACAAATCGACCAAGTTAAGAGATATGTTTTAGAGTAACATGCAGACAGTACAGACAGTTGTGAATAAAGCACCCCTGAGGGCATATATATTTACTAAGTGCTGTAATAAATATCAAGTATTCGAAAATAATCCTGATTATTTCGTCGCTTTTTAGAGACCGAGTATCTATCAGGTTAGACAACATGGCAGTTTCCATAGCAAGTTTATTATTTAAATGGTATTGTCCAGTGGCATATGTTCCCTTATATGAAACTTAAACTGTTCATTGTCTGCCTGACTGAGTGAGATGAATAATACATGCTGATAGCATATTTTATTGTCAAGTTATGAAATTTGTTTTAAGTTTTTGTGAAATTTTTATGAATGCATCTGGCAATAACAGCAGAGTGAGGTAACAGCTGTATCGAGGCAATTGAGCTGTAAACTGTCTTGGTCTTTCATTCAAATGTTAAAAATCATTTATAAGGGACAACAAAATAATAATATTCGTTCGTAAAAAAAACAAATGTACCGTAAGGACGACCTTGCGTTAAGTGCCGCAGATAAGATGAAAGGATAAAACCAAGATCATGGAAAGAAAGTAGAGTCCTAAAAGTTGCAGAATGTCACAGAGCAGCAAAAGTTTCACATTTCTTGGAATAAGGAAGGATTTTTATATCAGTCAAGATATTAACTATACCTGCAAACTTTACTTATTTAAGCTACCGTCCAACTCAACCATAAGTTACTTTAGTACTTCAAAAATAAGAAACCTTCAAAACTTTATCTAGAGTTAGATAAATGTATGCTTTCTTTTGAATGTTAGCTCTTGATGTATGTTCTTGTATGTATATTCTTGTATGTTCTTGTATATATGTTCTTGATGTATGCATGCTTTCTTTTGTTGTTTTCTTGGGGGTTTTTTTGGAATGCTTGTAGATTTCTTTAAGTTTATTCCAATGAAATGTCATTTAAAACAGTCCTGCCAAAGATGTTCAAAATCATGCAACGTTTTGACTACTCAAACCTTCATCCATATATCGACTCGGTATCCAGTAACATTATCGCCAAAATTTAAATGCAGTGATAAGAGGATTCGACTGGATTTAAAGACGATGGCCTCAAAGTTTTTCCTCGGAGGAGCATCGAATTACACAAACAGAGTACTCCATTGGCAAAACCACTCCTCGGGGAGACAGAAAACTTGAAAGTTCAAGTTCCTAACTAAGTGATGATTATTGGTCTTATTGCCTTATCTCTGGAAAGCAATGTTTACGAAGCAGAGCAACCTTAAGTAGATTGAACAAGATCTATATATATATGATACAAACAAACTTAAAAACGATAAACAATCTTGTAGAACCATAGTAACCATTAAAAGAGTATCCTACTGTACCATTGCAATGTTATCTTCCATTAGTTACAAGAATAAAATGCATTTCAGTGTTTTTCTTAATTAGGGTCATAACAGTCTTAACAGGAATTTTCCACTCTCGTTAAGGCTAGATCCCATGGCTGTCGTACCAAAGTACGGAATCGGACTTGAGCCTATTTTGGTCTGTGGAAATGAATTGGACTACAGGGGTACACTGGGGACTTGGACTTGTCTCATACTCAGGGTACCCTGGATTCATGACTTAGACAAGAGTCCAGACGAGTTATATAACATCATCTCCATTGCAAGATGGAATGCTACTTTCATTGTAAAGATGATGATTTTCATTGCTTGCTTGCTGAAGTTGCTGTCAGATCCATAGCATGTTCTACCTTTCAGAACAAATATAACTCACCTAGCTCTGTCCCTAACACACTTTCAGTACAAGTTGCATACAGGTATAGCCTTAAATGCATGTATATCACTCTAACAAAACCTGCCAATTTGTCTTTCACAATAACAGGGAAATTCACAAATTTCCTTGCTGCCATTCAGAAACTTTATAAAAACTTTAAAACCAACAAGATTGGTGGATGTAAATCACAGTAGAATTTATAGTATAACTAAGCTTCTAAAAATGGTAGATTTGGAAGGGAGAGGAAGTGGATGTTGACCCTGTAGTAAGTCAAAAGGGGAGAGGAGAGGCAGTGCTAAACTGTTTCCAACTTTTGTAGGCTAGGTAGATTTGAGTGCATATGTGGAATGAAGACAGGTAAGAGAGGAGATTAGGGTAAAAATAGGGAGAATTTGGCAAAATCCAAATAACAAAAGTTACGGAAAAGATATTTATCGCACTTAAAGTTAGGGCTGCAAAATTTTACTCATTCAAATTGTTTTCTGAAAAATGGAGTGTATTTTTGCAAAGTTCCCAATACAGGCAAAACGTATGCTTGACCCATTTCTGATCAAAATTTAGGAAAAAAATTAGAAAATCAAATCTTGTCCAGACATTAGTACATAACATTGGTAGTGCGTGCAATTGCCTTAAAAATCAGGTGACTCCCATGATAGAACCCACAAGAGAGTTGGCATGTCTGTTCCACCGTATGTTTCAGTTGTTCTTGTCATCGAAAGATTATAACCAGTCGATTGAATGTTCTTGTGAGAAGTGCACATGGATTAGTGTACTTTTACTAATGAAATTCATTCATCTGTCGTTTCAGGTAAGGTGTTGAAGAATTACTAACAGGTATAAGAGAAGTCTGTGTTTGATTCCAGCAACAGCTGAAAGCTTTTTAGTGATTTGGCATTAGATCTTGTTGCTGATTAGTACAAAATGATCTGATCAATTAGTTCAGAGTAACTGCACATGTCAAAACTGTAAAATTTGCAATATTTGATATTTTTTGCAGGGAAAGAAAGTAAAAGTATAAAATGTTAATATGGTTTCTTATTACATTTTTAAAACTTATCCCTTGTTTGTATCTTTGAAGTAAAGCAAGCTTCAGGGTACCATACAGTATGTCTTAGTCATAGGTAACCTCACCTACTTCCCCCCCCCCCCCCCCCCCCCTTGGTTTCTTTTGTCTCTTTCCTACTTTGTAAAGCGCTTTGAAACGCTTTATTAAGCACTATATAAGTGTAATTTATTATTATTATTATTATTACAGTTTGATTAGTGGACCTAGTCATTTCATTATAAGCTCTCAGTGTATACTGCTATATAGTAAACATGGTAAAATAATTTCTTAATATTCTTATAATCCTCTTAGTATGTTATGAAAGGTTTAGTTCCATTCAGTAGGGGCAACAAAAAGACTCAGGGGTGACATACAGTCTCCTTCAAGGACCCTTTGTAGAAAAAACAGCTCAAAACAGAAACCTCTGGCATTTGTTTGAAAGACAACAGACCCAGCCAAATCATTCCATTCCTTTAGAATCCTTTGATAAAAGATGTTCTTGTTTAAACTGCAAGATCCACATACCTACCACAAAGGTGTTTTAAATAGGACATCAACCTGAATTGTTTACTGTTTTTCTACTGCATATTATTGTATGTATTTTGTTTGAGGGCTCCTCTGGAAAGCAGTGCTTCTGTCTGCACTGGGCAGGACTACCCTCATTTAAAGATGACAATCATAAAAAAAATAAAAAAATTAAGCCAGTACCAAAACTCTCAGGATAATGGATGATTTTGGTTGTCCTATGATGTCTGTTGTTATGGGCAGTGAGTAAAACTTTTGGGTGTAGGGAAGAGAGGAGAATTTATCATGGTTTTAAAGTTTAAGTGAAATCGCAAAAGTTAGAAAGCCAACAGAGCTAGGTTCATTTGAGATTACGTCCATGTGATATTCATGGATGAAAATCTACTCATAGCAACCCTTCTCTTTGTAAATGAGAGCTCAGAGAATTACAAGACAGGTGTGTAACTGTCACACATTGTTCCTGCTCCAGGGGTCGTAACGTAACGCCCCCCCCCCCCATCCAACAGATGAGAATACACATTCATCATCAGACCATCCTCTGTTCCTGATGGATGTGACGGCACCCCAGTCATCATCACTGCATTGCAACCGTGGTGAACCGAGTTGTTTCAAACCAAATTACCAATTCGTAAACAAGAAATACCACATCGCACAGAAGATTCTTCTCAACAACACTGCACAGAAGCAGTTTTGAATAGTGTCAAGAGAATCTGGTTCATGGTGGAGATTTTGATCGGGGATATTTGGGGTTGGGGGGTGGGGGACAGACACCCCAATCACTACACCATACCTTCACCCTTCAATCACAAACTCTATCGTATAAAAATCAATGATAATTGAGATACTTGTCTCCTTTAAGGATTTAATATGAATTATCTTACCACACTCAGACAGAGCAATTCTCTCTTTATAAAGCTGAGTTTTCTCTTCATTAAGCCGTCCAGATAGTTTTGTAAGCGTGTGTACGTATAAGGATGACAGTAACAAAACTGATACGAATCTGCCTCTTTGTCAAAGCAAAATGCAAATGACATGACATAGTTCTTGCGGTGGTCAGGACATCGATAGTAATAGACGTTCTTGGGTGGGATTCTTTGCCTTTTGATGAAAAAAAGAAAAATGTGATAACAATCCAATTTCCTAAATTTGTTAAATACAACAGGCAAAGGGCAAAAACTTTAACTTCAGGTTAGTATTAACCAGACTTATAAAGAGTCCATTCATATACTTAATACATTCTAACAAGGCTACCTGTTCTTATGCTCATCCTTGTGGATTTGTACTTGTAATGATCATGTACTTAGTACATTCTAGCAAGGTTACCTGTTCTTGTACATGTCTGTGTGGAATTGTACTCATAATGGGACGTTTGGGAATGTAATATTGATACTATATTTGCAATATTAAGTACTCTCACCAATGAAATTCAGCTGTACTCCTAATAATCCTGTTGTACTCATATTTCTAGTCTGTTAACTAGTGAATTAGGGAGGGACAGGTTGCACACTACAGTAGTACACAGGAATATTGGAGTAACATGAAAATAACAATCAATATCACAATCGGAGCATCTCACTCAAGACCTAACTCACCTGAAAATTTTATCCCTAATGACCTTCTTTGCATTTCTTTCATCACAGCACTGATTAGTCCAACTTTTATTATTGCTATTACTATAACCTTATGCTAAATTAGAACCACAAAAGCTGTTTAAAGGACATAACTCGGCCACAAAAGACAGTGTTATGTGTTAATAAAGGAGCCTAGGACTACCTTCTCCCTCCTTCACTCCCCCAAAATATAAGTCTTAACATTTTACTTATCCAATGATTTTTTTGGTGGGGTGGGAGGGAGTTTGACTGAAAGTTTTGGAAATTGTTGGAGGGTGAAAATTATCAAGCATTGATTTTTTTCAAAGCAGATAATGCTTTGGCTGCTATTTTGAGATGTATGTAAGCTTAGATTGGGATATTCATTGCCATGAAAAAGAAATCGAACTTAACAGTTATACCAATACTTAATGGTAATACCAATATCAGTGCTTGGTAAAGGATAGAAAGAGTGTAATGTTGTGTGGGGACAGGTAAATGAGACACATTATGTACAGCTAAATGGAATCAAATTATAAAATAACATCATAAAATATGTTTCCTTAGACATTAAGACAAAATTTAGAGTGAGAAAACATGAACAAAAAAGTAAGCACATCACAAGATATATTTTATGCATTAACTAACATATTTCCACTTTTAGTCGGACAAGTTATTGATCGCTCTTTGATTTATATTAAATACAGAAAAATAACTCAAAAAACAGTCTCCTTACCATCTTGGTCTGCTTGTAGATTTTACTAGTGGTGCCATTCCTTCCCGATATAAACTTTTAGTTTTACTGAAATTTACTATATTGAAGATTACTCTCTGTAAACAAAACAAGAAGGAGGAGGGAGTTTAAAACAATAAAGACGAAAATAACGATAATGATACACACAGGTAGACGGTGAATGGACATAAGATGGATGCGAGATTAACGGGAAACAAGCAGATTAATATATTTCACCCGTCGGCGGATATAATCCGTCCTGAAGTTTACAAGGCCATTAAGAACCTTAAAATACTGATAACACTAAAAAGTTTGCTTTATGCCCTTGTACTGAAATAGAGTCATACATTACAGACAAATTTACAATTGGCTCCTAGCTGCAGCAGTGAAGCTGTCAGTTTCTTTGCTGTGCACACGGATGAATGAAAGCCAGAATATTTCTAAAACTAGCGCTCGCTTTAAACTCTGCTTAGTTGTCCAACTGAATCAGAGGTGTAGTCAATTTCTTGAGGGAAGAGTGATGGGGAAGTGGGAAGAATTAGTGGAGGCAAGAGAATTTTTGACCCCAAAATGGACGATTGGCGATCGACCGTCCTCCACGGTGAACACCATTCTCCAGCTTTCTACTCAGTTTGCAGGAAATCTCTTAACAATTGAATCCTCAAGGACAGTAAGCTAAAACTCACCGGCTCAGAAAGCATTTAAAACCATACACTTAAAATGAAAAACCCATTATGACTGCACTGTTTACTTCACTTAAATTTTTGATGCTTTATTTTCTTTGTTTACTCTTTTTTTTATTTGATAAGAAATACGGTAGTTTTTTAAATTACTACAAGTCGTGATCCGTACCTGATCCACTTGTTCAATTATTGGCGGATCGGCTTTGCCTCAGACCTACAGCTATATTCACAGAATGAAGCAGTAACTCTTAATTGAATACTCATTATCAAAACTGAATGGACTCCCGGAGATGTTTATAATCTCTCAATAAATCCATATAAAACGTCATCACAATTTAAAATTTATTAACAACGGCTGTACTAAATTTTATTTGATTGGTTATTTGAAACATCTCCTCCTCGTTTTTCATAATTTGAACAAAACTCAACTTCCTGTTCAATGAACACAATCGTGGAGTCAGATACCAAGCAGGGGGATCAAATTCAATTTACTGCTGATCTCTGATTGGTAATAACCTAGCCTATCAACCTAGCCTTTCGAAAGTATATGGAAAAGCTTCGCTGGAACAAATATAAGTCTGAAAATATTATTGTGAAAAGTTAATGCCAGCTACATGACCCCTGTTTAGTGCTTCTCTTGTGCCTCTCGCTTGAAAAATTCTTGCCTATATATATTTTTTCGTTTTCGATGTCGATCAAGGTTATGTACTGACTGGTGCTATAATTGTATACAAAGCGACTGGAATGTTATTTCATTGCCAGAAACCTCATTTTCACAAGATGGTACACATTGTGTTCATAAAGGCCAAGGAAACTGTTAAGTGCTGATCAATAGATCAATAGATCTTCCTATTCTGTGAGGAGACAGGTTTTAGTAGGACTGTATCATATTCCAAGTTTGATCTAGTAAGAGGGACGTAAATGACAGAAGTCTGGAAATAAATGGCATCAAGGTTCATCAAGGTAATGAATTTACGTGTCCATTGATTCCCCTTTTCATAGCCTGACTGAATCCTGAAATCTAAGAGACAAAGGGTCACATGTTTTCACCAATCACAATATTTCCCCTCATCCACCACAGAACTGTGGCCCAATAGAAGTGGCGAGCACAACTGTTAATGTGCAGCTAATGATGTCAAAGGAGTAAATGGTCCATCACCAACCTAATGCACTATAATTCCAAGATGGCAAACCTTCCCCCAAAGTACCCACACTGCCATTTCACACACATTACAGATAAAGCTGGGAAAAACACATTTGTTAGGATCTAATTCTACACGTGTTAGATTGACTAATAAGCTCGTGGTTGACGTTACTATCGACGGGTCGGATGAAACAAATCTATTCCAAAATTTTCCCAGTTTTCGTTTTTTTTCTCCCAAAATCAAAAGCAAACTGAGAAAAGCACCTGGTCAGGACGAACGTTTTCGACGGTGAAATTAAACCAGACTCTGAATCGCGGATTGCAGGTGTCTGGTCTAATGAAAAGGTCATACTCGTAGTCAGTGATGAAATCCACTCGCCCTAGGTTACCTAAAAAGAAAAAAGAAAGAAGGAAAAGAGAAAAGAAAAGACATCAGAAAGAGAAATGTGATAAATAACACCATCATTAAAACCGGAAATGTGATGCTTTAAAAGATAGCGGTTGCACCGCCTGGATTGATTTAGCTAATAAATCAGTCCAACGGCAACACAAGGATGCCCAAATCAAGATAGCACATGTTCATGACAGTCAGTAGCATTCTCATCAATCTTATCCAATTAAAGCAGTATTTTTTTCTTTTCAAAAAGAGGTCTTGCCAAAGCTAATCAATCCGAGTTCACAAATCTTAGTTTAACACCCCACATATGTGTGTCGGCTTGCCTTGGAGCTCTGACTGATGTCTCGTCTCGTGTAGCCATTACTCTTTGCGACATGCCGTCCACTGCTGTAAAAATACATATATGACTTGAACACAAAATACAGACTGAATGTGTATGGAAATAACTGAAGGTGTATGAAAATAAGTAAGTACAAAGCAGCAAGGTGCACTGATGGAGGGGACCACGGGGGCCCTCGGAAAATGTTCAGTCGATCTGGAGAAAATTTGCAGCGAGTCAGTAAAGAATGAGACCACTCTTACGAGTCCCGGAAGGGCCTTCCATAAAGGTTCATTCCCCTACGTAGACCAGTGGAAAAGTAAAAAATATCACTCTCCTCTTCGTCCCTCCCCTCTCCACCCTCCCCCTCTCCCACCCAAACCTCTATCATCCTTTAAATCCTATGCATGCCACTCAGGTAGAAAGTATCCTGTTAGCTTAGTTTGCTGCATTGCTGAACCAAGGAAACTTTACTCATATGTAAATTTAAAATGAAAAAAAGAAAGAAAAAAAAAACCAGTAGCTTAGAGAGTTGGTAGATTTGTACTGAAATTTTTTAGCATAATTCACAAGAAAATAAAAGAATGTAAAGTTGCTACAATTGGTATTAAATAATTAGAATAGTTATCAGCCAAAGGGAAACACATTGGGTAAGAAAAATGTTCCATAGTATTTGAGAACATAACAGTTAAAATAAGGAGTAAAAAAACAAAAAATACAGGAGGGTTGTAATATTTATTATTAAGTATTATTAAGTAAAATGAATTGCAAGCACTACTTGCATATATACCAGTTAAAGGGTTATGGACAACTAGCCAATTTGCCCCAAATTCAGTACACAGTTGATAACCTCATTCAAAATCTGTTTAATTTTTTTTCAAAAAGCTCTTTTCTTTTTTTCCAAGATGTACACATTTGAAGTTTTGATAAATCTGGGAAACTCATTCAATATCTACAAACTATGACGTGCAGTTTTGTGCTAAATCAAAATTTCTAATTATAGCCCTTAATAAGTTAACCCCTAAGTACAAGCCCACATATATCATTTGAATAATGTGATGATCCTTCTCTCCGAGAAGACAAATAAAATAATGTCACAAAATCGCCTTAGGCCACAAAACCTATGTTCAGTGTCTTTGAAACGAAGGTTGTGAAAAACAAAGGAATAACATAACAGATAATTAGATCAACCCTCGCTTTACATCATCACTATACATAAATCAGGGTTCCAACAATCTCGAAAACATAATTCAAAGACACGATAGCCTGTTTTTAAGGAATATCTGACACCTTTTTGAAGATGAACTAGTCCTGCCACAACTTACTAGAGACTTGACAATCTAAATAAATTAATTTTTAAAACATTTTCCTGTGATTTTTTCAGCTGATTTATCGTTATTGTTTCTTCTCCTCCTTGTACAATACGATTAAAAACACAGGGTTGTCGGATCGTAAACACAGTGCAGTCACCAGTTTTGCCACACGGTGATCTGTGGGTATAACTCCCGTGTTCTGTAAGAGGTTCATATTAGCTCTGGCTGCAAGGGACGTTACCCCCTTTCATACTTCCAGTTCTTTAGCAGGTTGAAGCCCATTACAAGAGTCTATTGATGTAGATATCCAATATGAGGGAATCACCAAATAAGGAATAGGCTCTCACCAAAGAAGAAGTAATAGTTCCAGAAAAGTGCAGAACTAACTAAACTGGGAGACTGCCATAGCCTTGGACACCCCCAACCCCCCCCCCCCCCCACAGAGTACATGACATAATACTGTAATTCAAGGACTTTGCAAGTACTTTTTTCCTTGAATTTCAACTTTCAAGAACTTTTTGGAAGATACCAAAATTTAAGTACTTTTCTAGCAGTTTTCAAGGATCACAATTTTTTCAAGGATTTCAGGCCTTTCAAGTACCTGTGGGAAACCTGTTAATTAGCTCATGTTTTTTTCAAATATAAAAGAATTAAGAAAAGATTTGTAAAATGGTCAATCTTTGACAGATTTTGAGTTGCAGCTAGTTTCATAATTTCTAATGCCTATTAAAGTGATTAAAGGGACAATGTCATTCACAGGTGTCTGTGGTGACTTTTAAGAGTACCCTACTCTCTCAAAAGTTCTGTTTCTGTCAGAAACAATTATCATACTCACTGTCACATCTGGAATTGTGAATTTGTCATTTCCATAAATCTTGAAAATGACTCAACCTGTGATATATATATATTACAATGAGTCTTGATAATTTATGACATTTATTGTCTACGGAGGCTAAGAAGGTATAGTCGTATACGATCTTTGGATGACTATGTATGGGTCCACACATTAGTCTCCTATTAGTCTTACCAAACTATATGTAAATCAAAGTATAAAATGTATGCAATAGAAGAATCCGTCCCAGGTTAATAAACAGATCATGAATTAAATACTGGTGAAAAGGAATCATTTTTCTAGATCACTTAAGTTCAAAACCTGTTTCAACCAACATTTCTTCACCCTTTCAAGATTTCTTAACATAATTGTTACAATTTGACAGAATAATAAGATGTACAGTTAATTCCTATGGCTATGTGTATTTTAGCTATCATGTGAATTGATGGAAATCCAAGGTTCCATCAGGTTTAGTAAACATTTTGAGTGGTAGAATGAGGAAGAGGAGGGCAGTATACTGGAATTGACTGGGACCAAAGGAAAGGTTAGTGGTGAAAAGTTACCTTATAGTTATTGGACAATTGTAAATGATGGTTAAGCTTCAGAGGATATCAATTGACATCTACTGTACTCAATGTTCCAAACTAGGAGAACCTCAGAACTGAACCCCCTTTCTGAACCCACCAATTCCCAGTGTACTTTGAGGGAGTCTAAGATATCCCATCATAAGATACCTGTTATGTGAGGAACCAGACTCGTAGACATGTACAAAAGCATGAGTACCAGAACAATTAGAATACCATCGGGTTGAGTACAAGTACGAGTACAAGGCTGGAAGCACATGTAACGATATGTAATCTTGCACCAGTTGGTATCTATATATTAAAGTTTGAAAATGCACCAAGTTAAAGTACAATCAGTTTGAGTACTACAAGAGTACTTGTATACTAGTACTAGTACTAGTGCAAGAGTACTACAAGAGTACAATCAGTTTGAATACTACAAGAGTACTTGTATACTAGTACTAAGTACTAGTATAGGCACTAGTACTAATACTAGTATAAGAGTACTAAAAGAGTACAATCAGTTTGAGTACTACAAGAGTACTTGTATGCTAGTACTAAGTACTAGTACTAATACTAGCATAGGTACTAGTATTAATACTAGTACAAGAGTACTAATAGAGTACAACCAGTTTGAGTACTACAAGAGTACTTGTATACTAGTACTAGTACTAAGTACTAGTACTAGTACAAGAGTACCACAATAGTACAATCGGTTTGAGTACTACAAGAGTGCTTACAGGTGACTAGGCGTGAATACGAGCACATGTACAGTCTCATTATACATCTGTACAGAATCAGACATTACAATTGCACATGTTCTCTTCAGTCTAATATATGTTATATGTGTTTATATATTACTACATCAAGAGGACACCTCCCTACCCCTCTTCCTCCTCTTTTCCCTGCCCCAATCCCTACCCCTTCCGTCTTTTGTGACGGAAATTAGAAATATCAGCATTTAGAAGCTTTTCAGTCTAGATATTAAGAAGAATTACGTGGAAAATAAAATTGAGAACTCCAGAAGAGACACCTAAATGGTAATCTTGAGATTCCACACCTCTTGGCATTTCAAGGTGTGTCTAGCGGAATAATTTATCTCTCCTTGATTGACTGTTTACACTCTTTTCTACCTGTCTCACGTCACATTCACTTAAAAGTAAATCCATTTTGTTTCGTATCCGTCATCGAAAACTCCCATTTTAATGTGACGATAAAGACGCGGAAAGATAGTCACACCGGATTCGATGTTTTGATGATACGGGAATAACTTTTATTACGAAGATAGCCATCTCTCTGGACGGGAATACCATCAGTAAACATCACTCAATCCGAGTCGCGAAAGTGGTCGGCAAATGGAAATAAGAGCGTTTAACTTGACTTTTAAAACAGCCAAGCGGTAAAATTTCCCTGAAAATTTATCACTTCTCGAGCCACAGGTGTCGCTTATCTGCGGATTTTACGCCATTCTGTTTATCTCATTAATTCCGTGGTCGGCGATAAACGTGAGACAGGGTCCTAGTTTTACATCCAATATTGTTCTTCAACAGTCAGATCTTAAAAAACACCTTGTCCTCCTAATTTGTTTTAGGGTTATGCTGCCCATCTGTCTTGTGTTCGCTGTTTTTTTTTCTTTCTTCTTCTTTCACTCCAGGCTGTCATTCTGGATTCATTTTCGCGCGTGGGAGCTCTACAAATATTCTCGGAGAGTGTGGCCTTTAACTTGAACTGCGTGCTGTAGATTTAAGAAATAACTGGAAAGTAGCTTTGTAACTGAGCAACTTCAGAGGTTTTCAAAGTTGCACAGGAAATCATCCAAAATAGTTCCTTTTTGGCTAAATTGCATCTGACAAGTTGATGTCAAACTTTTTTTAAATTCTTCTTCAGTTTACATGCCAGCTCAACAGGAAGAGAGGGTATTTAAAAGGACAATTAGAGACAATTGCAAACACGAGTGGCATATTAGGTCTACACACACACTGAGGATAATTTAGAGACATGTAAAACAGGGGGAATTAAATGTCTTGAACCTTCACAAATATTAAAAGCGCAACAACAACAAAAAGTCCAACAACAAAAAATGGGGGGAGGGAGGGGAGGGGTGGTAAGGTATGATTCACTAATTAAGATAGCAAATAAGTGCTTAGGGAAACATCAATGACTGGTTTTAAAGCTGATTATTTGACATTGGAATTTGGATTCGCAATTTGTTACATTTGTTAACATTGGCATTGACTTCATAGCACTCTGACAACAAGTCATGTAAGTATCGACAAATAGATGGCAAATTCTCCCAAGAATCCCGTCGTAACTATTTCTGGATGGTAGATTGGGATTGAGGAGGGCAACAACCTGAGGAGGTCAAGAAGGTTAAGGAGGAGTGCAGAGCCCCCCAAAAATGTTACCAATATGTCGCATTAAGGTAGGTTTAAAGGAGTGCATAAGTACAGGTGACAGGTAAGAGAGGAATGATGAAGATGAACATCTCTCAAAGTAAATAAGAGACAAAAAAAAAGATTATAAGAACATGGCTACTCATTTAACTTTTCGATACTTGCCTGGTTTTGGATATCTTTGAGTAACCAGCTTACCTGTCTCCTCACAACCTCAGTTCTCTCCTCTACCTTGCCTTGAGTGAACTGGGTAACCCTTTTAGCACACTAAGTCCTCAGTAACCGGTCTCTACCTGTCAACGACCCCCCACACCTCATTCACTTCCGAAAGTATCTTGAAATGTGTTTGAGTCCACGTATTACTATAGATACAATATCGACCAACCTCTTGGAAGTATGGAACCATGGGACAGTATGATGTACAGATTTTGAATTGCCAAAGAAGTTTTTAGTCCAATTTTGCAAAAGCGATGAGCTGTGCAGCAAGGATTTACAGCTACTTTAAACTTGTAATGTGGATTTAAGCAAGTTCGGTGTTTCATCTGGCAATTACAGTTACTGTCAGTAGTGGCAATTCCTATAGCACTTTCTCATGATAGGTTGCCACCCAAACAATATAAAAAAGGCTTTAAATACAAGTTAGTCTACAGTAACATCAATGTTTTGTTTGTTTTACAACCTGGAGAAGGGCAGTGAATGGACCCCTTTTCAAATACATGAGCACAGGATGATAAAAAAAAAACGCTTTGCCATTTCCAAAGTTGTTTACTAATGCTTGGACATCTTTCTGTTGATGTGATGTACATAATAATAAGTTCTAAGGGATAATCCCTTGCTAGACAATGTAACACATCAGTTTCAGATTTTCAGTTTCCTTCATTGCAGTATAATTAGCATAAAATACAATTTATAAATAGGAGAGTATAAAAAGTTATGATACATGAATTATAATAAAAAGAAAAACTGTAAGAGTAAAATATTCGCCACTGTTAGTTGAAAATCCCCAAAACTGACTGGTTTGGGTATTAAGTGAGCAATGATATCTTGTTTCTAACCCTATGCAAAGAGGAGAGTAACAGGATATTCATCGAAAATGGAAAGGGATTGCCCTCATGAAGCTGTAAGAGGATGCCATTATATTGCACCATAGCACCACCTGTCAAAAAAGAATTTCTAAATGGAAAGGTGACAGACTGTACCCCTCCCTTCAAACCAACCACAAACCATAGCATTGGGTTGCCCTCCCTATTCCTTCTGGCTAAATCCTTGTCTTCTAAAGTATTCTTAATGACCAGAATCTAATACTAGAAACTGCCAGCATCTATCCAAACAATAAGCCATACTTTGAGCTACTTTATTGCACTCGAAATGAAATAAATTAAGTATTGCACACGTAGACTATTCTAAATTTGACAATATTTTACAAGCCATGAATGAGAAAATCAATAAATTTTGTTTTACAGGTGTCTGACCTTTGTGAGGTTTACAATGTCATGATACCACATACTATAAACTCAAGCGTCTGACATTATAATCAGTTGTCATTGGCTTAGGGGACACAATTAGCACCGTCATGATATCACATTAATGTTATTTAAGACCATGTCGTTAACAATAAATCCAGATTTACGTAGGCTATTAACAACATTTAATGACGGTTAGGTTACTTCATCAGAACCTCGTTAAAAAGTACAACAATGACGCTGGTTAATAATGCATTAAATTTATATCCTTCTTGCCATTCTGAACAACATTTAGATTGGATAACCTTTCGTTTCTGGAACACTGATTTGTTTCCACCGTGCTATATTTTTTTTTCCATGCATGCATGCACCTTCTTGCCAGGTGGAATATAGAGGTGTTGTTTGTTCACAATGATGATGGACTGGTTATAAAGTTCTCTGTAAATGTTCATGGTTTTTTCATAAACAAACAGGTTTAAATTTTGTTTTAAATGTTTACATGATAGTCAAAAAATAGCACAGGCACTTATATACAGCTGTTCAGTATTGTTCTATAAGAAATACCCATCTAAGATGTTTATACACCAGCCTACTAAAAGTAAAGGTTCAGTTGGAAATGGATAGAGAACATTTGTTGCACCCATTGAGGGGGGGGGGGGTGAATACTTTTGTTACTAGTTATCATTCTTGTACATTTATATTCTAGACCACAGCTATACAAATCTACAAAGACCACAATTGTGGTCCAAAATCCATGAATTTAAAAGTGTGATGATATAGATTATGCATTCATGATACCATATAATGATGACATCATGCATCTGGTGATGACATCATCCATCTGGTGATGACATCATTCATCTGGTGATGACACCATGCATCTGGTGATGACATCATGGATCTGGTGATGACATCATGCATCTGGTAATGACATCGTTCATCTGGTGATGACACCATGCATTGGTGATGTCTCAGATGACAAACAGGTGATACCTTCTCCTGATGTCCACATTAATATGACCAGGGTTATGTTGGAATTTTGAAGCAGTGATCTCATGACATTCATCAAAGTTTGGAATAAGATTCATATTAATTATTCCCTCGTTGGGAAGTGTTTTAATAATCGCCAGGAAAGATACAATACAGGTCGTACCATTGACCAAGATAAAGATAAAAAGTTCCATAGAATCAACTTAAGATTCAAAGTGCACTGACCTCACAATAATAGTTTTTAGTCTCCAAGATACAGAAATTGTATGTCATATAATTATATTCATCTTATAATCATTTTTCTAGAAATACTGATAGCAAATTTGTTGAGCTGAAAATGGTCACACTATGTTTTGATGAAAATCTAACATAAATATGGGAAGGAAATATTGATGAATTCATCTTGTGTGATGTTCACTAGGAAGAAAAAAAACATCAAATCTTCTACACATTCTAAACA
>JAIPMN010006504.1:3517-23513 GCA_020650975.1 Apostichopus californicus
GGGAAGATACGAAGGGAGGTAAGGTGAGGTAACGAAGGATGAGGGGAGGGGGTAGATATGCCTGTTGGCTACAGTGAAGCTTTCATTTGCAATAAGAACTTAAACTCTTTGTACAATAACTAAAAAGTTTAGCTGTAACTTGTTATTGAGGAATGGAAATTATGGGAAGATGATGGGGGGGGTGGATGTGTGAGTGAGGGGGGGGCAAAGATGGAGAGGCATACATTTATTACAAATGTACCAAGAAATGTTTGATAATGCAAGTGTAAGTGTACTTTTAATTCAATTGGTGGAATACAAGTAGTTACTCAGGGGAGGGGATGTAGGGACAAGATGAGGAAGAGGGGAAGTATTTATATCTTAAAGAGTAATGCAAATGACGGGAATTTTTTTTTTATCATTCTGGGAAAGAGGAAAATGGGGGGAAGGAATGGAGGTAACGGGATGTATTCCATATGGACAATTCATGCATAGAATATCTTCCTAACTTGCCACTATACCTGTGTGTGTGTGCAGTGAAATGCATTGATATCATACAGACTTAGTTTGTCATTCTGGGGGAAATAGACCATAGAAACTGATGTTCAGCAATCCATTTATTTGTCTTAGGTTTATGTAACCTTGAGGGAATACAGCATTAAGTGTCTTCAGTAGCTAGTTGGCCATTAATATAATTTGAAAGATTTTAAAAGTTTTAAACTCATCATAGTAGCCTACCTTGGAGGACAATGGTCTCTAGGGTAATTAGTTTCGGTTCAATTAAAGTATGATTCAAATTTCATGCAATAAAATTGTAAATATTGCAAGGAAATTGATATTATATTAGTAGAAGAGGATGGAGCATGTTTGAGGATAAACCAAATACAGTCATAAAGAAACCCATCCTCATACATGAACATGAGGGAAGCGAATATTTTGTAATTTTGAGGAAAGAGGGTAACAATAAACATACATTGGGTGTTGACCATGTTCCAACATTTCCTACTCATCTGTCATTTTACAGTTGATGTCCGTGGAGCACAGAAAGCCAATGTTAATACGTAGAAAAGAGGCGAAGGACTACGGTACTGCAAAGATGATAGAAGGACATTTTGAGAAAGGAGATAAATGTCTGGTCGTGGAAGACATTGTCACCAGTGGATCCAGTATTTTTGAGACATCAGAGGTAAATTATTTCAGTAATTGCTGAAATCTCAGGTTGTTTCGTTGGTGTGCTAAAAACCTCTGAAATTGATGAATTATTGTATTCAGATATATTGTACATTGTGCAATAATTTGTGATGTCATTCACAGACAACATGTGTAAACTTGATTTCTTCATTACAGTCTTTGGTTGCTGTGGGGTTAAAGGTCACCGATGCTGTAGTTCTCCTGGATAGATGCCAGGGAGGGTCAGCAAGACTGCAGCAACATGGAATTAACACTGAAAGGTATCACCAAGTTAGTGCTAAATATAGGAAATTTTACACAAAATTAATTGATATGCAGGTTATGATTGAATTTATTCTGTTTATAGTTCTTGGGTCTCTTAGCTTGGCTTCATTTGCTTAGGTTTAACTTAAAAAGTTACAGTTCTTAGTCTGGACTTCAGTCATGTAGGTTCATTATATGGGTGAATGACTCACTTAGCTTGTCTCTATTTATGTAGATCACTAGTTAAGTTAAAATTAGCCGGGACTTCATTATATAGATTCATCACAAAAATGTAATCTTGCCTGATGTCTGTGTGGTTTAATCATAAGGTTCATTACATGAATGGATAGAATAGCCAGCACTTCTTTCGCAAGACTCTGTATGACCATTTTCACTTTCTCTAAAATACCAGTGCCTTCACGATCCGAAAAGTCCTAGATGTTTTAGTCCAGCATGAGAAGATCAAGTTACCAATGAAGAGAGAGGTTGAAGAATTCATCGACAGCAACCAGTTCGAGTCAAAGTCTATCTTTACTCCAAGAAAGATAACTCCTGAGGTAAGACTAACTGCATCATCCCCATAGCAACATTGATTGTAAGAGAGGTAACCAGTCAGCAGTAACCAGTAGTCTGTCCCATTTCAAGAAAGCATTCTCTTTTGTACCACATCTAGCATGTTCCAGTAACTTTTAGCAGTTTCCTCTCTTTGTCATCTGGCCAACTCAGATCCATCATTCTCCTCCTATGACCCAAAATGACCAGTTTGAAAAAAAGTTGAAAAAAGCTCTGAAAATTTTTCATGTGAACAAATCATGTTTTTCTCCTCTACTTGTTATTTCATTATCTCCTCTTACATCTAGTTTGCTATCCTCATATGTCGTTTGTAACAGGTACTCACTTATGCAGAGAGAGCTAAACTTTGCAAGAATCCAGTTGCACGTAAGCTGCTGAACCTCATCGAGGAGAAACAGACGAATTTAGCTTTCGCCGCGGACGTGACGGACGCCGCAGAATTTTTGAAGGTAAGTAGGTAACTTACCAGCTGATGCATACAAATCAACCCTTTGTGGAAAATTTAGGCAATTAAGCAACATTTCTCTTAATCCACAATGCTGAGATGAGATGTTGATGAGATGCAAATCACTAGATGTTAATAATAATAATTATAATAATAATTTATTTTAAAAAGTGTAAAATCCACAAAAGTGCTCTAAAACGCTATGTAACAGTAAATAAAAAATATAAGACACAAAATATGTAGTAAAAATGCAGAATAAAATACAATACTATTAAAAATATAATAATAAGATGCAAATCATGTGATGTCAATGCAAATAAGTTTGGCCAAGAATTTATTGTGCAAAAAACTTTACCTAGATGTACAGACCTGCCATTAAAGTGTTGCATAACTAGACTAGATGTTGGTGTTTTACAGACTTGTATTGAGTCTGTACTCATATCTGTATTCTGTCCCCATACATTTCACTCTTGGATTTGTACTGGTATGCTTACTCAGGGCATTTTGGAAAACTAGTATAGATGTTGATACCAGATGAGTACTCATGCATAGAGCCGTGTACGCATACTCCATACCAAGGGGAACTCTGCTTGCACCGATACTGAAGCTTATTGTTATCAAACAACTAGTCTGGTCTCCTAAGGATCCGTATTGTATTTTCAAGATATTGAATGTGTTTTTTTTTTTTAATGATGCTCTTACAAGAAGTCACCAATTTGAATATTACTCTTGTTCAAGGGTGAGAGGAGACAATAAAATAGATTATTAATGGAAAGTTGAATTTGCCGACTTCTCCTCTTCCTATTTTTGCAGCTCGCAGATGTCCTAGGCCCTCACATATGTATCTTCAAAACCCATATTGACATCCTGAAAAACTTTTCTTCCGATGTCATCACCAAGTTAAAGGCCCTGGCAGCAAAACACCACTTTCTGATTTTCGAAGACAGGTAGGAGTCCCATCTATCGTGATGAATCATTAGTTGCTTTTAAACTTTGTTTTAAAAGTTTAGTATCAAAATTATTTTCTTTTTTTTACCAGTATCTTACTAACCTACTACCCTGCACATTGCTTAATCAAAGTACCGTGTGATTTTGATCAATCAATGTTTCTCTCTGGCAACAAAAGGAAATTACTTGAGAACCCCCACTATAGATGTCGCTCTGAAAAAAATTAGCTGCAGCAAATTAAATTAAATATTAGTATCACTTTGGCTTTTTAGAAAATTTGCAGACATCGGAGGAACTGTGAAACATCAGTATCGAGCGGGTGTGCATAAGATTGTAGAATGGGCTGACATCGTCAACGCTCATCCGGTCCCAGGTCACGGGGTGGTCGAAGGGCTCAAGGAAGCTGCTACTGGCAAGCAGAGAGGTTGTCTCCTGATTGCAGAGATGAGCTCAAAGGGTAACCTAGCAACGGGACAATACACAACAGGTGAGTTTCACAAAGGTTTCGAGTATTGTGAATATTTGAACCTCTGGGGTACAGGATTCTCCGCAATTGTTGTTTGTTTTGTAGGCAAACAAAGTCTATGACCTGAAAAGGTCTTGTATAATCACCACAAAATGTTAACACAGTTTCCTTAAAGATGATCGTTTTCTACTGGTCAACCAGTTTCAAAGTTGCTGTTCTTATTTTCTAGCGGCGGTTAAGATGGCAGAAGAAATGTCAGACTTTGTAATCGGTTTCATCAGCCAGTCAGCGGTCAGTGCTAAGCCATACATGATCCACATGACACCAGGTAAGTAATGCAACATGGGGAACTGTGGGGGCCTGGGCCAACGTTCTAAACCCCACCCCCACCCCCATAGAGTTATGAAAACCTTTACATAAGTAAAAAGTGCACTTGTTTGGTAAAAAAATAGTATCCTATTCCAAGTTTTGTAATAAAAAAAGTTTGATATATATCAATTGCCCATTTGTTGAGAAATAGTTGAAAAGACGTATCTTTCTAGAATCCCTGCAGATCTGCCAAGCAGCCTCATAGCTTTTTTTCCCCTCAAAGATATTTAGCTAAGTAGTGAATACTGAATCTGACATTTGGTCCTGTTTGTAATAATCATATGCAAGCAAGTTTCTGTACCTTGAAGTAAAAGTTGAACAGGTTTAAATGGATTACAAAAGTGTGAGATTTAGAAAACTCAAATAATTTGTGTTATGAGTGGCAGTAAGCATGAATCCCCCCCCTCCTCCAAAGAAAAAAAAATTCAATGCAAATTCTGGCTTTAGGAATTCAAACACTCTTCTTTTCTAGGTGTGAAGTTGGTACCTGGGTCAGGAACCTTGGGTCAACAGTATGTGACCCCGCAGCAAGCCATCGTGGAGAAAGGAAGTGACATCATTATTGTTGGCAGAGATATTTATGAGGTAAATTGCTTGAAAAGGAAGTGAATGATATCAAAAGGAGGAAGATAACTACAATAAGAAAATTATTACTAGTAATTAGACTAAAATATGATAACGAGATGAAGAAAGGAAAACATAGGAAAAGAACGAGATACAAGAAAGAAAACAAAGTGGGGAAAATGTGGGTGGGAGGAGATTAAAAGATAAAGGATACACACTGCATACATCACATCACATAAAAATTTCATTTTCTATGTTTTGTAAATAACTTCTAACTTCTTGTGACTGAAAATTTTAAGTATTTGTAACTTAAACCAAACAAACAAGTTTGGTTTTTCCGTTGTTGAATTCTTAAGTTGGGTCGTCATTCTAATCTCCACCTTCTTCAATATTGTTTTGACCTCAACAGGCTTCCAATCGAGTCGGGGCTGCTGCCAATTACAAGAAAGTAGGTTACCAAGCTTACTGTGCTCGGATGTTCAGAAGAAAAGATAAAGATTAAGACAGAGAACTGAAAGCAAAACAAAAAACAGTTTCTTTATGCAACTTCATCAATATAGCCACCCAATTTACCACTTTATTCTTTCCACATTTTATTAAATAAAGTCACATTAAAAGTCAAGTTCTGTACTTCTTTGGTTTTCGATTATAATACTCAATTAATGTATTTTGGGGGAATGTGGATGCTTATTACTTGGCAAAGTAGAAGTAAATATGAAAATAGAGTCCATTCAAAACCAAATCAAGGACAAGTCAGGTAAAAATTATGCACATATTTAGATAATTTTTGTTTGTTTTTGTACTCGATATTGTTTGGTGGAGAATGTGGGTGCTTATTCCTTGGCACAGCAGGAGTAAACATAATACTAGAGTGGTTTCTAATTTTAATATATTAGAGTTTTGTTTATGGTGCCACAATGGTTGATTGGCTAGATCTTTAGGAAGTTCTGGGTTTGAAATACAAACGCTACCCTATTTGCAATAATTTGCGATAATTCCGCAAGTGTTATAGAAGTTTTATTCACCAGATAACAGATCAGATAACAGATCAGATTACCAGATCAGATCAAATCAGGAAAATGACCATCTGGAACTGATTTTAAATATATACTTAATTCAATGATTTAATATCTGCGTTGTGGGAATTGCTGTTGCTTGCAAGTGACGTTTTGTTCGTGTCGCTACAAAATGCAGACAGTAATGAAACGTGATACCTTAATTGTTATCTTTAGCTGGACCTGAGATGTTCATTGCTGTATCGTTTGTACACTGTGCTGTGGGTATTGACCGCAGCTGTATGTACTGACTGTACACTAGTGTCTAATTACCGAGCAAGCTGTGTGTGTATTTTCTGGGATCGATGGTGGTGTTTAACAATTCTGTTACACCTCATTCGAAAGTAGGTCAAATTACCGGCATTGGACGTTTCTTTTTGCGCGAGACTTCACACCCTTTAATCATTTTTATTTGTATGCAAATAACCTTTGTAACTTGATTTGTACATTGATGCAAGTATTAAGTCATGTCGTCAAGTCTATGAGCATATACTAGTGTGCTATAATATGCTAATGGCTGGTTCTGAAAGTATTCAGCATAACGCTTTCGGTAGGAGTCTTAAAGATTGCTCGGTCAAATCCGTGGAATTTATCCCTATTATAATATGAGGAAAGGAACTATTAAGCTTTTCTAATGATTTTAACATCAACTTGTTTCCAGATGCATTTAAATCAAAACAGGGAGATAGAGCTAGAAATTAACATAATCAAATCCTTTTCTTGTTGTCTTGAAGTTTCATGGAGTTGTGGGTGGGTTGGAGTTGTGGAAAGGGCGAGGGTAGGGAAAGGGCTAGGTACATTGGGTGATGGAGGTGGGACTGGGTGAGTAATAGCGGTACAATTCTTGCTTCTTTTGTGCAAAGACAATACCTGCAGCAGATTTGAACATGCCGTGCTCTACAAAAGATCTCCATAAAGAGAGCAGTAGCATCTTATACCCATATACCCGGAAATTTTAGGCGGGATGTTTAATTTGTGGAGAGATCCTGAAATATGGAGTGAGAAACTCAATATTTCTGGAGTGAGGTCTGTTTTTGAAGGTTTCACTTATGTTCCAAAAGATTGAAATGTTTTTTTTTTTAAAGTCTGTTTCAAGACAGAAAAGGAAAGAATAAAATTGTTTTCTTTCAAAGAGTGAAAAAACCGGTTAATTTGTTTTTGAAATGCCACCAAAAGTTAGAACACTGCAAATTTACATTGGTAATTTTATTTTTACAGTCATTCTTATATATATAAACTCTTATATATATAACTCTCTATATATAAACATTAACAGAGTCAATGAGTAATTTACTCAAATTATGATGAAATAACAATATACAAAGTACAAAATATGCTATAATGGAAGTGGAGGAACCAGAAGTAGAAAATTTTCGAGTCTGGACCCTTAACAAAAAAAAAAAAAATTTCAAAAACACACATAAGTACAGAGAGAGTAAAGAGATAAGGAAAAACAGAGAAAAGATATAAAGAGGAAGCGAAGAAAGAGATAAACAAATCCATACAAAGAGACAAAATAACAACTCAGCGTGGGTGGTTTGTACTATTATTGAAAAGGTAAAGGTTTTCTTTTATCTAGCTATATCTAGCTATAAAGGACAGTTACTTGCCATTTATAGGCCTCAACATAATTTTGTAAGTGGTACAGCCCATGTACCAACACCCAATGACAACTTAACTTATTAGCTTGATTATAATCAGGTATCCTTTCAAACAATGAATGAAGGATTTAAAGGAATGTAAGAAAAATCATTGGAGTTTGTTAGCCAAGTGATTCATTTGTGAGTACTTTAAAAGCACTTATTTAATGATATATGCAAATCAGTAGCTCAAAATCAAATGTCGTAAACACTATGACCCAATCAGCATTTTGAGTATTAAGTGTGTGCGGTGTTACAGATTTGAAGATTTCAAACTAACTCGAGCCAAGTGAATAGATCAAGATTTTGAGAAAGCCAAATTAACTAGTCTTAATAGGTTTCATTTGCTCTGACAAAAATGTTACTCAATAACATGGAAAGAAGAAGGCAAGGCAGTACTTTTTTGATTATAAAGAATTGTGTCATATTTAAGATGATTCCGATCATGGAAGGCCAACTAGTTGTTATGATTTAAGAATTGTGTATACCTACACAAATTATTTTTTCAGTAAGAAAATATTCAAGTCGTAAGTTTTGAATGGACAATTCTTCATTTATTCTTATGATCTTATCAATTTTCTTCAAGATGATGTTAGCTAATGACATATCCATCCCATAACAAGTGTCACATAATTCGTTGAGAAGCATATAAAACATTCCATCTTCTGAAAGGTCTTGTTCTTAATATGTTATGTTTTATTTTGTGTAAATGACTCAAATGTCTTCCAAATTTTTGACAGAAAATAATACATAACTATGACAAAACAAGTTTAAAAAGTCAGCACTGAAATATTTATCTCATATTTGTGGTAACAGACTCACTGTTAGTTATCATGCTAGCTGGTGTTAGATTGTCTTATCTCACTTGAAATTGTCAATTCAACAATAAAATTGAGTTTGCCTCCATTTACTCAGATGCATTGGCCAAATTATGACTCTAGATCAGTAAAATATATAAATGTGAATTGTTTAATTTGACAAATAAATTTCCAAGATTTATCAAATCGGGTAATTGCAAAATATAATGTTACATTCCAGATGAAAATTTTTCCAAACAGCCAGAAATATTTGCTGCCCCATTGCCTGAAATTTCTCAAGCATCCTTTTTGAGATGAACAGTGTTTTTTAATTCTGTCCATATACTGGTGTACTGCATGAAACTAATTAATTTATTTGGAACTGTTTATTCTTTCAGCTATTTCGAGTTTAATTTAATTCATTTTCGGTATAACTAATTATTTACTCCTTGTTTACTTATTTGCCATTTCAATCCGCTTTTAATAAGGTACATTTCTTTCTTGTAAAGCAAAGTTGTCCTTCATATCTTTATTCAACAAACTAAGAAAGTTGTTAAAATAATTACTTTAGTACATGGTACTTTACTTTAGTACATGGTACTTATTGTCAAACATATATTCTACCATCAGTTTCAAATAAATTTAACAACATGAAATGAAACGATTACTAATATGTGTAAGTGTTTTTAGCCTAGAGACGTGATCAATTCCCCATTGGTGAGTTGTGACATCCCAGGAAACTGTTGAAATGTCTTTCTGATCCATGTAGCTGCATGTAGCTATCATTTCCATGTAGCTGTATGCTTTACTTTTCCCTCTCGTCTTGATCCAGATCCTAGAGATACCTTACCCTTGCTAAATTCTTGATCCTGTTTGGCTAGTTCCTCATCGTATCTAAAATAAAAGTAATGACAGTTATTCTATCGAAATGTCTAATTGAAGAAGTCACTCTTAGGAGATTTGAAACCAAGAGACAGGAAATGAACCCCGTCCCAACCCCCTCCGCCTCCCGCAATATTTTTCAGAGTTATTATTTAGCCCTCCACCAATACTTTTCAGAGTTATGATTTAGCCCTCCCCCTCCCGCAATACTTTTCAGAGTTATGATTTAGCCCTCCCCCTCCCGCAATACTTTTCAGAGTTATGATTTAGCCCTTCCCCAAATACTTTTCAGAGTTATGATTTAGCCCTCCCCCCCAAATACTTTTCAGACCTTGGACAGACTCTTGACCCCTCCCTCTCCCCCAGTATTATACCTGTATCAGGGTTTCTTATTGTACAAAATAGCATCATATAATCAAATAGGAAAATTGCCCAAATAGATGCAAGTACCATCTTTCTGATGTTTAATCATTTGTAATATATGTAAATGATATCTGCATTTTGATCTAGAAAATAGGGGGGAAAATAGAGGGTATTTCCATTATATTAACACTTGTGGGTTAAAGCAATACCTTTGAATTTGGCAAGAGTTTTCAAATTGATCTTTGAGGATGTAAAGCACTTTCGGATACATTATATTCACATTATATTCTGTTACATTATATGCTGATACATTATATTCACAAAAAATAAATACATGGTGAGTTCAAGCCTACGTTCAATTGACCAAGGTGCATTTAATGATGTCCATGACATCTGGCCAGCTCTTCACTAATTAACATGATTGTTAAATGCATCTCCAAGTTCATTATGCTGCGAGGACAATAAATAGATAAATATGAACTGAATGTTAGACTTACAATAGTTGATAATGGCCATATAACCCCTTTGGTGGTGTTTTGCTCCATTTAACGCTGAAAAATTAAAAGAATTGAGGAACACATCGTGAAAGTTATTTATCGCAACAGAAAAAGTGGACAAAAAGGCTATAAAACAAGAACAGTTAGACGTTTCTGTTTTTGTACTATTTTATGGATAAAATTGAATGTTTAAAAAGGGAAAAACAAACAGAGACAATACAACTTGACATTCATCTGTAACTACCAGCATTTAAAATTTAAACTTTAAAATAGTACAATATTGGCATTTTTCTACTCACTTGCACTTGTTTACTTAAATTGAAGAATAAAGTGATTAAATCCACATGACCCGCTATATAAATATTTGAAACCTTATGATCTTCTTCAGGGTAGATAAGCCATGGATTTGATAACAAACTCTATGATTACTAGTCCAAACCTGAATGTAAATTTGCTTGCCAACGGCTCACAGCAACCTTTTATAGCCTTGTACTTTTTATCTAATACTAGCACTTGTAATAAACACTTTCTTCACGTCATGCAAACAACAGCCTATATCCATCTCCTTGACTTACTCAGGATGTTCCCCTCCAGGCATCACAAGGTTGATTGTGTCGTTTATTAGGTTGTACTTCATCGTTCGATCGTTCACGGTGGTTGCAGAGAGAGACGGGGAAGCGTTTACCTGTGGGAGGGTAAGACATACCTGATGATGTTACAGCTGGTATCGTAAAGGACACTTCAATGGTGAAGCAAACTCTTACCATTTGCCAACTTATTTATAATAAAGAACTTTGTTTTGATAAAATTCAAAAGAATAAAATTACTTGGTTTGTAAAATATGAGAGCTCAAATGTATATAATGGGGAATATATTCTGCCAATGTGTGATGTCACAGTGCTAATAGGAGGTGACTTCTGCCAGTGTGTGATGTCACAGTGCTAATAGGAGGTGTCTTCTGCTAGTGTGTGATGTCATGGTGCTAAGGTGACTGCCAGTGTGTGATGACACGGTGCTAATAGGAAGTGATTTCTGCTAGTGTGTGATGTCACGGTGCTAATAGGAGGTGACTTCTACCAGTGTGTGATGTCATGGTGCTAAGGTGACTTCTGTCAGTGTGTGATGTCACAGTGTCAATAGGTGACTTCTGCCAGTGTGTGATGTCACAGTGCTAATAGGAGGTGTCTTCTGCTAGTGTGTGATGTCATGGTGCTAAGGTGACTTCTGCCAGTGTGTGATGTCACAGTGCTAATAGGATGTGACTCCTGCCAATGTGCGATGTCACAGTGCTAATAGGAGGTGACTTCTACCAGTGTGTGATGTCACGGTGCTAATAGGAGGTGACTTCTACCAGTGTGTGATGTCACAGTGCTAATAGGAGGTGACTTCTGCCAGTGTGTGATGTCACAGTGCTAATAGGAGGTGACTTTACCAGTGTGTGATGTCACAGTGCTAATAGGAGGTGTCTTCTAATCCTGTCCCTTTTCATTTCATATTTTTGAGGTGAACGTAAGTTACAAGAGTTGACACCAAATTAAGCACCAGTATTATGTTATGTTCAGAATTTCCATTATTGTTTTATTCAGCATTTGCAAAAAACCAAGTCTATTGCAGAAAATGAACATTGCAATAAAAGAGAAAACCACTAAACATTTCTAGGTAATGTCATAAAATAGACTTTCAACTCGTTAGACTTGCTCCAGTCGTTAGTCTTTCGTGTGAAGGAACACTGATTCCATTGATACAATCGAAATTTTAAATGTAATATCATTTTTCTTCAGATACTCCAAATAGTCAAAGACTTTTAAACCTATAATTTTAAAGGAAAAAGAGTTTTTGTTTTCGATATATCAAATAGTCAAAAATAAATTCACCTTACCTCAATCAACCATGGTTTGAGGTTATCGTCAATGATGATGTCGTAGCCATAACATTCAAAGCAATGTTTGTCGTTATTCATCACCCCCTACACAGAAATCGTTTAAGAAAATACAAATAAAATATATATATTAGAAGATCATGGAAAGTGAATATCTACCAGCTGGTTAATATGCCCATTTTGGCGAGGTTTGATTTTTCAAACAAAGTGTTGTATGGATATATTTTCAAAGAGCAAATATTTTAATTTTCCCAGTTTCACTTTAATCTGCTTATGGATGGTTCTCTCATGCAGCGATGCTGCTCACCCGTGATGGTATGGGAAAGTTTGTACAAGATCGATCATATATCATCACACGGTACCTTATTTTCATGAATAAAATATCCCTTTTAATTAAAACAATAAACTCTGCAATGACAATGTCTACCAGTATTGCTGTATACTTAATCTAAGTTTGAAACACTGTTCATTATGAGTTCCACCTGGGTAGCCCTCGCTTGGTTTATACTCTGAAAAAACAGTGATTTTCCGAGTATTACGTGATCTATGAATTAATATATGCAATCTTCCTTGTTGAATACTAATTAAGCTCTTTAGTGAAAGTTAATTCTTGCTGCAGCTGCTTCATTAGCTAAGATAAGGAAGACAGCTTTGATTACTTTGTAGATCACGTGATACCCAGAAAATCACTTTGAGAATAAATCAAGTGAGGGCTAACCAGGTCGAAATCGTAATGTTAGGAAAATATCGAGTTGAGGTTCCACACAACTCTTCCACACAACTCTTGTCAATGCAAGTTCCAGGTTGAGTAAAGGTTTTCCCTTGTATTGAGTTCTATAACATTCTTTATGGACGAGCAGGACACTGAGGAAACATGTCCTCATTGCCAAGTTTTGTTGGTAGCCGACAGACTCCAAGGATAATGATTCTTATATTTTAACGAGAGTGTCCATCAACAAGTTGCATGGAATGCCAATATGGACATGCAATAGATAATATATTACAATTAACTCTACTATTTGGAACAAGTCAACTTAGTCATCAGTAGTGACGGACAATTTTCTATAATTTTTCATAAAATAATCACTAACTATTTTCTTTTCTTTTTTTACTTCTATTAAATAGCATTTGAAGGGCTATTACGATATGGCCTTCAGTGACAATTTGATTTTGATTTTAGCAGAGTTCTCCACAAAACGTTAAAACCCCAGACTTTGACCCATCTCTCCTTGCCAACTAATTGGCAATGATTACTGAAGGTGGGGGGAAAGGGGGGAGGAGGAATAAGGGAGGGGTAGGATAGGGAAGGGATAGGGTATGAGCAACAATGCACTTACCGCTACAGCTTTTAGTGAATGGACAATAAGCCAGTTGATATCATCAAAGAGTTTACTTGTCACCTGGGAAGAAAGAAACAGATAAAATAGTGAAACTGACCTTTCAAACAGAACATTAACGTCTAGATGCATATTTTCCACTCTAAAACAGATCACTCTAAAACTGAAGTTGATCAAACTGAGAAGATGCCCTCCTAGATTTTCTCACTAAATGAAGGTTCATCAGTCATAAAGTAATGAACTCTTCGTGTTACTAATACTTTCGTCATTCATAATATGAAATCAATTTGACAATTCAGGTTACTTTTTCAAGATATTTGAGTGGGGGGGGAAGGGGGGCAGAGAAGGCAAGTAGGATGGGGTTGGGGAGGTAGGGTAATGGGTGGTTAATGGGGAAGCTTAACTTATTGGGTGTGCAAAATACATTGCTGGATAGGCATAGTGTGTACTTCCCTGCATGAAGTAGACATGTCACAGAAATTCTTGGAGAGGGGGGGAGGGGGTAATTAGGGGGCTGAAAACATTCAGAACAACTAAAGGTAATTATTAGGTAGATAATCTCACCTCTCTGCCTCGGGTGCTCTGCAGGAATAATTTCAGGTTCTGGATGTTCCACTTCCCACCATGTTGTTTGTTGTAATCGTCCTGATCGAAGGCAACAACAACATGTACGTTAGATACTCTTTTCGGTTCGATTTGTAGACAATTAGATAAACCCATTAAAGCAAAGACAAACACATAAACAAACACAAATAAAGAATACGATAAAGAACATATAACCAAGTAGTTGGAAAAGCATGAAGAGATAGAAGGTTATGAAAAACAGGCTTTGCTTGCTAAATTCTGTTTCAATAAACATAGTGTTTGTGCATAATTATAATTATGCAAAGTTGTAGGGAGACAAACTATGTTATCGCTCATTATTAGGCTTGATTGATTGATTGAATCAGTTGGTAAGTAATTACCGATGTGGACAAACCATTCCCTGTAAACAACTACTCACTGTAGGCAGTTGGTATCCTTTCATATAAAATGCAATCAACCAGATAAAGTTATATTTTAGGTTGTTCTGTAATTTTGTGTCACACTGGCAAAGCCATATATTATATTGACACATAACTGGATACCTCTCACTTTAAGAGATCTCCATGGTTACGACACATATTCAACTGGATAACTCTGACTTGAAGAGATCTCCATGGTTACAACACATAATTGGACACACTTCCCTCAATCTAAGAGATCTACATGGTGACAATCAGTTGGCTGCTTCCAATTATAGAGTTATATACAACTCAGTCAAATTCAAAAGTTTTGCATCCCACAAATTTGATATTTTTTTTTTTTGGAGGGGCGGCGGTGGGGGGGGTGGGATTTGCAAAACTTTTGAGGGTTTACGCTTAGTTTTTGTCTCCTGGGCAGTACCATCTGGTGCAGATTACCTAAAAGGATAACTTTAGGCACAAAATTAATGTTTATATGTTTTAAAACTTAAAGGAGCAGTACAGACAGTTTCCTCTTTAAAGCTGAATATTTTGAAAATCAGAAACAGATTATCATCACTCTCCAAACCTTCTGCCTGTAAAGTCAACCTTAAATGGTAGATGGATTTGTGGTATCATCAGATTGTAACAGCTGTGACACAAAATGTAACTTTAAAGCAAAAAATTGACAACAGCTGGTCAACTCACCCCGTGTTTCTGTACTGAAATATTGGTAAGATGGATGAACATATTATCAAGTTCTGCTGAGCTGGCACTGTACTTCACTGTACAGAAACGACAAAAACCAAGCTCATATCTGAAGAGAAAAACAAAATCGTGATTAATCTATAACCTACAGTGCATTTCCCCCAAAGTAAGACACTTGTTGAAAACTAGAACAGACTTATAAATCACTTCACTAAATGATTGAACATTAAAAGTGCAGGGATGTGCCTAGGATTTTTGAAGGTGCTCAGATGCCAAATGCTGGCACTTGTGTAGCTTTTTAAGCACATACACTAGGTTTGCTAACAATTTACATTGTTAATTTTTTTTTTGTGAAATATATTGTTAGGAATGTCGGGATTTTAGATGAAAATAGTGCTGGGAGGGATTCACGATTTTTAAGACAGTGCTGGGCGGTAATTTTTAGTGCTGGGCGGGGCAGCCCAGTGCTGCCCAGTGTGGGCACACCCCTGAAAATGACTCCATTTGATTCTGAAGGGCTCATCAACCAGACCACCTTCTCAAACATCAAAATTTAAATGAAAAAATTCAATGCAACAAAATTTAATAATCAGATATTTTGAAGAAAATCAAAAACTCATAAGTCAAAAAATGAAGAAGAGAAGGAAAGATGTTGCCTGCATTTACTTACATGTAACATTTCAGCGGCCTGTAAGACGTGACCAGAACGTACATTCGTAAGTCAAACTTTTTGCCACCGATGAGAAGAGGGTTGTCGATGTATCTCGAGATGACATATGAATCTCTTGCTGATGCTGCTTGGAAGCTAAAATATGAATCATAATGTTAGCAATTTTAGCATTGATAATAAATCATGCTTTGCTATTCTTCAGTCCAGTTGAAGTTAAAAAGAATTTTCACTTGAAACACTTTAATAAATTCTAAAACAGGATATTCAAAGATTGTTTGTAATAAGTTCCAATTAAGTACCATTATTTTGGATTCTTTGGCCATTCAATTAAAAGTTCATTGTTATTTCACATAATAGACGATTTGATTGACATTTAAAGGAAAGAAGGAAACAACAAATAAACTTACGATGAAGTCTTGCTGTCTCTGGACCATTTCTTAAGTTGAGATAATTTGTTGATTAGAAAGATACCGATACCTCTCGCTGCAAAATCAGGAAACGGATCAGTTTAAGAGGAATGTTCGAATATATACAAAGTCATTTTTATGAATATGTTTTCAATGGCTAGGGAATAGCAAAAGTTGATTCTTTTCAAGGTTTGGGGGTGGGTATAGGAAGTAATGAGTGGATGATTAAGGTAGTATTAAAGATCACTATTATATATTTTTTTCTCTTTTTGTTGGCGCTTCCATATTACAATCATAAAGATGGACTCCCATAGACTTTCCTAGAAGATCAATTACTCTCAATTTTTTGTTTTTTGAAAGTCTCAGAGATGTAAGATTTCCTGATGGGAAGCAGAAATTCAAGATATCAAATTTGACAATAAAGGACCATTTTTTGGCTTGGTCTAGAATATTTAAATGAAAGACTTGATGGTCATTAAATACTGTGTATACTAAATATCAACTTTGGAATTCCGCAGAATTCTTGCCATATTTACCTTTTCCAGTAGGTTTCATAATCCAGGTAGACGATGGATTTTTTCGGAATTCTTCCACGAAGAGGTTGTAGTCAGCGGGCAAGAGAAACGTGACTGGGATGAAATCTGAAGAAGCATATATATGGTTAGCCAGCAGAATCTTGTATATATAACTGGTCACCCATCCCAAGTAATTCTATTAAATTGCTACTCATGTAGCATTGTGTCTTCATGTCTATTAACCGATCCACAAACCATGACCAGAAAGTAATAAGAATAAAAACCAATTATATAAACAATAGACCATCCAGAGGGGCAGTGGCGGAGCGTCCATACAGTCAGGGGGGGGGGGCGGATGCCCCCCCCCCTTACGGACTCAAATGGACTGCTGGCGCCCTTTTCTGCTCTTTACTACTTTCTACTTATTCGCGATTATTGACTTTTTTATTGCGCTCTCATCTACTTATTGACATTTGTCACATTTTGTTGGTGTAATTTGGCGATGACACCTATTTATTCTTCGTTTATCTGCAAATAAGCCAGGCCCGGAAAGGGTCATTTCCGGCGATCTAGGGAGTATCTTTACCCAAAAATTTCTGTTCGCTACGCCCCAACCAGGTGGTGGCGCTCCGCTTAGATAGTGTCGAAAGCGCCCTACAGACCAATCTTGCCCCTCCGGACCAATACCCCTAGCTCCGCCACTGCAGAGGGGTGTCTACAAGTCAATCATACATATTAATGACCTTAAAGGTCATCAGCATTATAAACAGATGTACACATATCGTGCATATCCAAGTATACCCATTTGAATTACCCATGTAACTCACACCCACACATAGACATACCCATATAAATGTAATGACCAAGTTCATCTTTTTCTGCCAATGGATTTCCTTCTTTCTCCAAGTCTTTTCGATATCTTTTCAAGTTTTTCACGAGCAGGTCCTTCCTGGTTAGCTCGTAGTGGTTTGGAAAGTGATTGATAATTCTTGAGTTCGCAGTTCGCAGTGAGAAAATAAGATAAGTAAATGCAATAAGCTGATCAAAAGATAAAGTGGTATGACAAGTATTAACAGATGAAAACAGTATGTGAAGTTTTGGTATAAAAATGATTCAGTATGCATATGCAGATTGGACCCAAACGGTAAAGTACAGGATAAATTGATTACATATTTTAAAGTTAAATTTTATGAATGATGGACGGCTCTGAGCAAGTCACTTAATAATGAAAAGTTTAAACATGATGAAAACTTGAAACGAAGCTCCCAAATAAGGCAATAAAAAATTAACATAATTGAATAAACAGGATTGAAACAAAAAACTATGGTTTACTATTGTGTACTACTTACTGGTCATCTTGTAGTCGGTACCCAGTTTCCACATTGAAGATCGTTTTGGCACTTACGACACTAGCCCTAATGAATAATGAACATGAAAAAGTATTTAAATTTTAACCCAAATTCATGACTACTTCCTTTTCAACAAGAAAAAAAGAAGAGGAAAGGGTAGGGAGAGGGTGGGAGGGGGTGGGGGGCAATAATATTGGTTGATATGTTAGCTCAATAGATGCATAATATTAATGAAGAGAACTCTGCAATTATCCACTTAATTAATGAAGGCTTGGTCAAGGTTAAAGTGTAAATGTTTCTTTTGACTATTTCAAGTTTGAAAAGGTTTAAGGTATCTCTTATGGAAGTAAATCTTACAAAAAATAAAACCACAGTTTGTATGCAAGTTCATTTGGTTTGCAAACACAGCTATAGCTGCTTCAAGATTTCAAAAGCCAAAAAAAAAACAGTGGCAGGATAAAAACACCTTTTGTAAGCACAAGTTTGCATTTTTTAGCAATAGGATAACATTGTTAAATTCTAGACCATGAGCTTAAAGGAAGATAAAGAGCTGAAACATAGCTACAAGTGTGGTCATTGAAATGTTGTACGCAAATCCTCAACAGTAGGCCTACCGGTAATGTATAAACTGAGGAAAAGGAAAGAAAACCACAGCAAATTATTATCACATTTACCAGTAAAAATTCCACTCCTCGTCCGACGTCACCTGTGCCCATCCTCGTTTGTCAAAATTACTCACAAGGACACTCTTTTCCATGTCGCAAGCATATTTGCACGTACGGCTGGCCATGGTTACACCTTAAACAAACAGCTTTCTATGTGACATAAAAGTAACAAATGATGTTAAAGTGGATCTGGTACAATTACTCAGTAATATGTGACAAATGCAATTACTTTCTAATGATCACTGATAAATAGGAGAAACTTTTCTGTCACTATAGACTCGAACACAAGAGATGGACGATGCACTGAACAGCAAGTCTCTATCAATTATTGACAATGTAAATTTATGTCATACTTAGACCTAACTGGCCTACTTAACAAGTGTGAATGACCCTTTCATTGTCTCAAGTGGATCAAGTGCAATCTTTCCCTGGTCGGATTCTCCATTTAGTTATTTGGGGGGTTTATAGCAACAACGCTGTTTTGTCACTCATAAACTATTTAGAGAATGACACTTTCCCCCTTAAGTTATTTTAATTACTGAATTAATAATAGAAACAGGTATTTACACAATTGCAGTATAGTCCGGTGTTTTGTGGTTCTCTCATATAATGTTGAGAATGGCACTTTACATGCCTTAGTTACAGTTAAAATAAAATGGAAGAATCTGACCAGGGAAAATGTGTTTTGAAAGTTTAGTCTTGATACAGGCAAAATACCAAGTACAGAGTCTGAACCCTGGATTGCTAAACAATATTACCACTGTATATTCTGACTGGCCACTGTCAGGGTACCTACCAAACCGTTACTGTAACACAAATAGTCTTAGGCTAGACTAGGCCTAAGTTAGTAACATTGTAACAGACAGACATGGTAGTGGCTATTGACCCGGCCGCCGGGCCTCTAAGCCCCTATCGCTATTCACCCAGCTGTAGATGGTACCATGGAAGTTGTGCACAGTCCTGGATCTCATATAAATTTACTGTGTAGGCCTACGTACGTACGTCAGGCAGGGCAAGCGCATGTGTTCAGTAGGCCGGGCTATTAAAGTCTGCAATTGCCTGCGCTGCGGATCATCAGCGGCGATCGACCCCCACACAAACAAACGCAATCGCTATTCTCCCGCGCCATTCATTTCGGCAGCCGGGTCGATAAGCCATACTGTTCGCTATTCACCCGGCGGCCGGGCCGATAAGCTCCGCTCGCTATTCACCCGGCGGCCGGGTCAATAGGCACCACCGACAGACATACACGAAGGTCTCGCTAAACTGAGCCAAACGTTGACGCAAGGCTATATCAAACATGTACTGTAGTTTCGGCACGAACAGAGATTCAGCTGAAAATAAAACTACGTACGTGTTTAATTATTGCCACTCCACCTAGAGCCAAGGCCTCCTTAGATCAGTTAGGTTAGGTGCCTCTAATACGTCTTATATTATAGGGTTCCAGCCTACATAACATGTATCTACTGCC
>JAIPMN010006505.1:0-14631 GCA_020650975.1 Apostichopus californicus
TGTATAGTATTATGACCACTGTGAACTTATACTTTATATGTACAGTATGTCACATAGCATTACTGGTGCCAATTGCTTACAGCACAAACAATGTAACTTAATTTCCTGCTTTCCACCCCTCTTCCTCACGCCCCTCCCCCTCATGCTCCTCTTCCTGTTAACAGTGTTCTACCCTCCTCCCCCACCCTGCTCCCATCCTACCTGTATCACTGTTCAGTTTGGTGCAAAGAATTAAGAAAATTATTTGATCTTGGTCAATTACAAGCTTAATTTGTGAGTGATTATTCATGAAGACCGTTTGTTGTTAAAATTCCAGGCCTGATATGCAATAAGCTGTTTCAAACAGTTTTTATGGTCCCTAGGAAGAACTTTCCAAACATAATTTTTGAAAGTCATTTCCTGTTCACCTTTGTGTTAGTTGGTAACCAAGGACAAACAAATTTTTTCACACAGTAAGATTTAGGACATGATGAGAATATCACTTCTGGTAAAGGAGAGAGCTGTGTAATTTGTCTTTTTGTGTGTGTGTTTGTGTTATTGTTGTAGTGCTTATGAAAGGAGCTTGAAAGGTCTGTTGGGGGGGGGGTGGGGAGGTATACTGAAGGCAATATTCCAGATAACAGCTGAACTCCCCCCACCCCACCCCCCCACCCCACTGCAACTTCCACCTCTGATATAATTATCACGTCTGAGGCTCTGACCAACTCGCATGGCACCACCAAAATCATTCTGAGTGGAAGCTTCAGCCTCCTTAGAGCCTTGGTTTATTTTATTGTCGTTTTTACAAATTATGGTGCAGGAAACTGCCGTGTTGTTTCACAGTGGATCGGGAGTCAAATCTCTATCTAGACTCTAAATCTGCTGTTAAAGTTAAATCATACAAAAAAATGTCCAATTTTAAGCAACAGGATCTGATTAATGGAACTTTGTCATGCACATCAATTGTAAATATTTATAATACTACATAGTATTCAACAGGGCCTTATCTGTTGTCATGTGATGATCATATATATGCAGTAATTGTCATGTCATGATGTCCAGTACAGTAGTAATGTTCAGAATGTGTACTTGAGATCTTCTACCCATACCGTAGGTTTATTATCGCCAAGTAATTAGTTCAATTGTTATGGCTTGGGAGACTCCTAAAATTTTGGAAACTTGTATGAAATCTCCCAAAATTCACATTTATTTATAAGTAAATGACTAATTAATGGAAAACTGACTGGGACATATTAGACGGTGATCTCTGGTCATTGGTTCTATCTAGCCATAAATTTGTTTTACTCAGATTCTCCAAACATTCACTTCTAGTTTAGCTTCTGAAAATTAGATTCGGAAGGAAGAGATAGTTTAGTTTTAGGGAGAGTAGAACAAGGAAAGTGCATTTAAAATATATACATGTAGGGCCGAAGACAGGTAAGGTACAGTATCTTGGCTCTTAAATCACCACACCAGTTAGTCTTTGACGGTTCAATAGGGTCTTGTAAAGTTCTGATCCATGGGACAATAAGAATAAAGTTTATTTTGGCACAGAAATTGACAGACTCACTGTCTTGCAATGTCCGTAAATTTGAAGCTCATATTTTACCAACGGGTGAATGACTGTGTACAATGTGTAGAACTGTAATACATTATGGTTTATCATATGTACTGTAGCTAGACGGCTGGATAAGATCTCTTCTTCGACGTTGGAAACATGATCGATGCGTACAAATGCAGTACCTGTCACTCTCGGTATCTGATGTGCATTTATTATCGTCATGACTCACCTAGCTTCAGAATGAATAATTTGGTCGACGGTAAACACTTAAATTCAACATTGTTGTTTTGTTTTGTATCCACGGGGACGACAGATGATGTAGATATATAGAGGATGGAGTGCCGATGGAGACAGGCACCTTCGCGTTAAAGGAGGAGCAAATCAAAAAAGGGATAAAACACAGACTGGAGCTAAAGTTGACTTTAAAAGTATTGTAGCTGATTTAATGGAGTGGGTACTGTACTGTGGTATATATTATCCAAAAGAACTTACTTGTTCATGAGTTAACTGTCTTTGGGAAAGAATTTACTATCTTTAACTGTGACATACCATATCTCGCTCTGCCACCACCAGCCCCTCCTCCTCCTCCTCCCCCTCCCCCTCCCCCCTCCCCTACCCCTCNCTCCCCCTCCCCCTCCCCCTCCCCCTCCCCCACGCCGACTCAACACATGTCCAGTCCAGTCAAACCTACAATAATGTGTTACTTAATTTACATAAGCACAGTTTGTCTCCCTGTGCCCGCTTTTCAATAAACTGTAAGTTAAATTTATACTGTAAGTTAAAAAAATTATACTGTAAGTTAAATAAAACACACACACACATATAATTCAAGATATTTATATACCAAATTGTTTTGAAATGTCTTGAATTGAATATAATTTCAAACATGTACAATATAGTAAACTTTCTGAAAGAGAAAATGTTGATACCTGCTTTCATTTTTGGTTTTTGTGCAGGGGGAGGGGGAGGGGGATGGGAGTGGGAGGGGAAAGGGAGAGTAGGGAAGCCAAGTCTGAAGGTAAAATTACTTTCCCTCCTCACTTATCCGCTGGCTTATTTTAAGGATTATTCATTGGTCTCAACAAAAGTCTAGGTCAACTGAGCTACAATCAGTACACACTGAAAACTTTCATAAACTTTCACTTTCAAAACCTGACCTGATGTTTTGATCACCCTCTTCCGTTTGCAAATATTTCATTGATATGAAACCATTCATGTTCTTTTACGTAAAATCGTATTGAACAACCAGCTATGTTAATGTAACTACGCAATGACCCAACATGGTAATACAGATCTACTAGGCTTCTTACGAAGCATTTAATCACCCTCCAATATTTCGTTACCAGGGTTAAGTGACCTAAAAAAAGTTCAACGGCTCAGGTGATAAGTATCGAAGCAGTAATATTAGTATGAGTCCCAATTACCCTATTAAAGCCATCTGTTTGCTTCAAGAGATATCCTGTTACTCACATTTGATTTGATTGATAAATGTGTTCGTAACATCTGCACCAACCAACCATGAACACTCTAGGCCAAACAGTCTGGACCTTAATTCCGGAAACTCTTTCAGATACATCCAAAACGTTTGGAACCTCGTAAAAATTGAAGCGATCAGTGTCGATAAGTTGTTTAAAATTGCCGTAATTAACTGTACTTTCTAAATATAGTTCTCCTTGAAAAAGTGCGGGTAATTTGTTAAAATTGTGGTAGTGCTATTTGTCACTCCATAACTGCTGAGGATATTAAGGCTAAGTGGTCAGTTCGTTGAGTAAACAGGTATATGCTCCTATGCTTCATTGGATTCAGTAAGCCCAAAACGCAAAGTAGTTTACTGTCAAGATAAAACATTTGTGGCTCAGGATCGACTGTGGCAGATATATTTATTCTACAATTGCAATGAACAATGTTTGTAAAAAGTCATGACTTGAGGACTTTTTTACATTTCAAAAGTTCAGTGACACAAACATTTTCTCCATAGAAATATAATACAGTGACTCCAGTCCAAGTTACTGGGTCACTCAAGGCAGGAATGTCACTTGCAGCAACTTGACCGTAAAAGTTTAGTGACTTGCTAAATCTCTGCTTGCAAATATAAAACCCAGAGAGGTTGTGAGATTTGTACAACAGATGTTTCCAATTTCCCAACTATCATGGCACATCGATTTTACTATAGGCTTGAGGACTGCCTATAGATTGTGTACCAAACCAGTTACTTTTGTGTTTAAACATAGTTTTACCTCGTCAAACTTGTATCGGAGTCTTTGAACATCCATTTAATGCTTTCTACAAACACAGGCCTGTGTAAACAAGCTGTTTAGTTAAATCTCATTTTGGTTATTAGTAAATTTACTTCACTCCTCACTTATCTGTCTCCCTTACTTGTAGACCCACACCTATCTACCTTTAGCCTAGTAACTGGTACATAGGTAACACTGCACCCCCAATGACCCCGTCCAAGGTCACTGTCCTCCCCCATTGGAACCTACCATTTTGAAGCCTATCAAGTCAAAGGTGAGAACCTACAGTATAGTGGATTCAGTGATACCACAGCTTAAGCCTACAGTAATGTAAGCAGTAACAAATTATTTTTACTTCCAAGATACACACACTGTATTAATTATACAATTAGTAAAGACAACTTGATAGCCTCACAGTAGGGGCATCATGTGACATTTCTTTAAAACTATGATGCCCCTAGAAAGAATCAAATTTTGCTGAGATGTGCATACAGTACATACCCTGTATGGATAGTACTATACTCAGATAGATAGATGTTTATTCAGCCAATCATATAAAAATACAATTGAAATTGGTTGATAACAAGAGCTCAAAACATTAAAAATTGTAAACAACATATAAGACGTAAAATAATATACATGAAAACGTTCCTTCTTCACAGCAGAAGGATAAAAACTGTCAGTAATTCTTTTAGAATTAGAACCCTTAAAAGTACGCATAGACCTTATCTTGAGCAGATTCAAATACTCTGCGGGACCATTGACATTTTGCCATACAAACATGTAAGTTACTGCACCTTTAACTATATTGTGGGCAGCCATAGAGGCCTTAATTGTCCTAAAGCTGGTTCCACAATGCATTGTAACAGTTTTGCATGTTGTTGACTTGTTTTGTATTTACCTGGCAAAGCAACCATGTAAATACCATGTAAATCAACAGATACTGTATAAAGACCAATTGTACATAAAACTATCAGCGCTTTCACAATGTATATAACAATGATGCATGCTTGAGAACACTCCAACATGTAGGTTTACTAGGTCACACTGTTGTACCATTGCTCAATGATTTGTGTATATGTACATGGGTCTTAGTTCTTCCATCATTTATCATGATGGCAGCATCGACATGCAATGTGCTTAGATATAATTTAAATGTTTGGCAATCGTGGTCTGTACAGCAACCTTGCTCTTTAAGTCTCTGTCTGTACAGTGTTTTGTGTACATTGTATTTAATGTGTTAGTTCTTCTGGTAATGAATAACAGACTCGCCATATAAGTCAGCACTTGATCAAACTTGCTTGGACAGTGGTTGTTTTCATATTTCCCAGCAAACTCGGAAACCTGTTGACACGATGCCGTAGTGCTGTGCCAGTGGATACTGCACGTGGCTTGTTGAATTGTAACACAGATACTGTTGAAATGTATGCAGACAATGGAATAAATTATGCATTGATTAGATGGATGATACAGATAAGGTCATTGTTAATATGTGGTGGAATTATACATCGCAATTTCCAAATCTTGAGAGGATATATACATGTAGTTAAAAAACAAATCTTGAATAAAAAGTTGGTGACAAATTTATATTTGCTGTTATGTATGTAATTATTGTACATGTATGCATTCACTGTGTACTACAATGTGATTGACTTGTGTACAGTATCATGCAGTTGAGTACTAGACAAACAATGAATTGCATACGTATATATTTTTGCTGTACAGCAGTATACTATAACTATAGCTCTACTGTACTGTACTTTAGGTGAGCAGATGTCTGATTTCAGGGGACAGTCCCCTGAACTCATTTACTGTCTCCTGTTTTTATATTTTAGAAGAAACAGCAGTTTTCAGAATGTAAGCTGTGATTGTTTTCATTGACTATACAAACATAACCTTCCTTCATATTTGTTTCTAGATGAGGTACATTTAATTTACTTGCTCCTTGCACATGTACCTGTCTCCTCACAACAACAGCACCATTGTTCTACAGTGTCTCGAGTGAACTGTCTGTACAATGACTGTACACATAGACTTTATTCATACTTTTTTCTAGATGAGGTGTTTAATATACTGTAACTTGTGCATTTCACCATCATCCTTGAAACATCTATAGAACCACGAACACATGAGACTACGAGAGAGGCCCTCAAAATTCCCTCCCTGTACATTAAATTTGAGGTAACCTGTGATGTCAACAAGTGGGGTCAACATGTGATGTCAACATGTGGTCAACATTGAGTTCTCCTGTCTTACTGTTTCCAGGAAAAGAAAAAGCGTCTTATGTTCATACTTTGAGGAAGTTAAAATATTGAACAGTTTGAAACATGTTGCCTGGGAAGTGAGCTGTGTTTTAACTTGAAATGATTGTTATTAATATGACAATATGATATCCTGCTCTGACATGCTGGTTAAGTTTAATCCCTACACTGTACATTGAAGTACTAACAAAACACAACGATAAGATTAATTTTTACAAGCTGAGTGGTGCGTCCCTCATCATGAGGCAAATTGAAGGATTGTGGAGAGGCTTTGGATAAGAGTAGCTCAGAGACAGGAAGTGCTGTTTATGCATACTGTATATATATCAGTCCGTAAATAACACTCGGGTATGTACGTATGGGCACCAAAGGTGTATGGACTATTACCAAGCAACTGGAAAAAAACAGACTGTTGTTACACAAGATTAATGAGGGCTCCCCTTGATATTAGTTGGAAACAGAAGATACCCAATACACAGCTTTATGGCGATCTTCCAAAGGTGTCCATAAAAATCAGAGAACGAAGACTTAGAGCAGCTGGTCACTACCACCGACACCCAGAAGAAGCAGCCAACAAGTTCATTCTCTGGGAGCCAAAACATGGTACCCCTGGTGCAAGGCATAACACCTTCCTGCATTTCCTACTAGAGGACAGTGGGGCTGAAAGTACGTCTGAGCTAGCAACCCTTATGGAACACAGAAATGACTGGAAATCCGGCCAACTTCTCCTACCCCTCATGATGGTAATGGTCGACCGAGGTCGAACTAACAGATCTCATACAATAACGAGTATCATCTTGCAATGGTTATAAACTTAAAGCACCCTCAGTCAGTCACATTTCAATTCTAAAAATAAAGTTATAATAGCTTGTGTAACTTTACAGTCTGGTTGATATTTGTCGTGCAGATTGTATATTAAATACTTCCAAGGCTTTATGGCATTGAAGCATTAACTTTGATGACAGTTGGTGATGTTTAAACAGTTCTAACAATTATTGATTTTAATCAAATCCCTTGACAATTGTGAATTAATCCAGGTGCAGTGAATACAGTTTTCTGTAGTTAGTAATTCTTATACGTCATTAGTATAACAGTAGTACTGATAATATTGTGAAATTCTTGGCCTGATAAATTATGCAAATTTTATTGGTACACGTTATTGATGTTGTTTCTATTCAGAGCAAACTTTTTATAAGGATATTTTTTAAGCAAATATGGTTGTTTGAAAAAGTGTAGCAAATTAACAACAATAACCAGTTTGTCACTGTAGGATCATTAAACTGTAGGAGAGATGTGTAGGTTTGGTAAATAGAACACCAATATGTATACTATAAGAGAGATGTGTAGGTTTGGTGAATAGAACACCAATATGTACACTGTAGGAGAGATGTGTATGTCTGGTGAATAGAACAGCAATATGTACTGTACACTGTAGGAGAGTTGTGTAGGTGTGGTTAATAGAATACCAATGTACATGTAAACTGTATTAGAGTTGTGTAGGTTTGGTGAATAGAACAGCAATATGTACACTGTAGGAGAGATGTGTTTGTCTGGTAATACGTACACTGTAGGAGAGATGTGTATGTCTGGTGAATAGAACAGCAATATGTACACTGTAGGAGAGATGTGTATGTCTGGTGAATAGAACAGCAATATGTACACTGTAGGAGAGTTGTGTAGGTGTGGTTAATAGAATACCAATGTACATGTAAACTGTATTAGAGTTGTGTAGGTTTGGTGAATAGAACAACAATATGTACACTGTAAGAGAGATGTGTAGGTCTAGTGAATAGAACACCAATATGTACACTGTAGGAGAGATGTGTAGGATTGGTGAATATAATACCAATATGTACACTGTAGGAGAGATACATGTGTAGGTTTGGTGAATAGAATACCAATATGTATACTGTACAGTAGGAGAGGTGTGTAGGTCTGAATAGAACAGCAATATGTACACTTCATAGGAGAGATGTGTAGGTTTGGTGCATGAACATCAATATGTACACTGTAAATGGATAGGTTTGATGATTAGAACACCATATGTTGAGGTGATATAGCAGCTTATCATTTTACCTACTATACCTGTTTGGGGGTATTTAGTTATGTACAACGCAATTTGAATTTGACGTTGACACAACTCCGCGTGACAACCTCCATACTTGCAGCTGATTTGTGGTTGTTCGAACAGAAACTTGGTCTTCTCAGACTTCCAGACTACCACTTAAAGTTTGTCCTGGTACATTAACACTATCTCATCATATAGATAGGCATTTAGTACGTACAGTATGTATGTTTAGATTGAGTATCATAAATGGTGTTTGAAACTCTGTAAACACAAACATAGTTAAAATAGCAAAAGGCAATTTGTCATTGAAATTATAGCCTTGAAGCGAAGTCGTGACTCAGTTCAGGGAATAGTTTATCAATGTATTTCACATACCAATATGGACAGGTAAGTTGCATATTATGGACAATCTGTAACTTATACAAACGCAAAACTTTGTGCAGCAGTTGTGGTGTCTACACAAGAACAATGGCATTTTATAAAAGGTTAAACTTGTCAGAGCCTTGAAAATTGCTATGTACACAAAATTTGAATGTAAGTTTATAGCCTGAAAATGAAGAAAGCTCTATTAATGCAGTCAAACAATGGAAATTTTACAATTATGAACATTTGATTTTTGAACGATTGAATCACACAGCTATGCAACATTATTCATTGCCCAACATTGATCATATTCAGCATATGTTTGTCAAAGCACTGAGTAAGTTGGTGTTGATCCAAAAGTGGGTCAGTGGGGGCGCCCTGCATGCCAAATCTTGAACCTAGATGCTAGATTATTTGAAAGGCAGACATTATGTTGAATTGAGATTGTTAGGTACTATGGTGTAGTCATTTCTAAATTTACCCACTCCAAGAATTTTTGGCATTACAGTATGTACAGTATCTAGTGGTTATCTAGGGAATAGGTTAGTGTAAACATTTTGCTAGATCTTTTAAAGGCTATGACCTTTGTCTCTTATAGAATACTCTGGTTCTGTACTGTATACAAACATTGCTAACATGTACATCTTTGCACTTGTACAGTACAGTATAGCAATTTGACAATTTTGCATAGCATAGCATTAGCAATACTGGGTAAATTATTTACTGGGTTCCACTGCATTTATGTACCAACTTGGTTACTTGGTGGTATGTTCAAACTGTGTACCATACAGTACCATATATACTGTACCATACAGTACCATATACAGTACCATATATGTACAGTACCATACATGTGTTAAAATAAGTGGGAAACTCAGGAGGGGATGGGGATTGGGGAAGGAGGTTCACAGCTGGAACGAAAAGGGTTCAATAGATTCATAAGACCAGTGTACAATACACCATCTTTCAATGTAGTTTTACTTAAATTTGTAGTGAGATGGTATTTTGCTCCAAACAAGAAATCTGGTTGTCCGAAAAAAGTATGGTGGTCGTATTATCGGACGATCGTTAGAATATTTTACTGCTGGATGGAAGCGAAGTGTTTGTCAAAGTTTGATGCTTTGAGCTTTCAAAGTGACCATTATTTTTATCTTTCTATCATAATTTGTTACTTTTCTTGATCTTGACCGCTCAAATTGTTAACGGTAATATCATGACTCATTCCAAACCAGTAATCTTCAACGGTAATTTTTCAAAATTCCATAATTTTATTTCTTGCCAGTCTACCTCAGATGTATAATTAGACTCTTTCATTTTTAATTCTTATTATCTTTTGGCAGCTTTACAATGAGGAGATCTTGGACCTCTTTGATGCCACCAGAGATGTTGAAGCTAGCAGGGTAAGTCAACACACAAACATAGTACTGTGTCTGTTAAATTGTGTAGTTTGTCACTACAGTAACAATATTTACATTGAGGAGATCTTGGACCTCTTTGATGCCACCAGAGATGTTGAAGCTAGCAGGGTAAGTCAACACACAAACATAGTACTGTGTCTGTTAAATGTGTAGTTTGTCACTACATTTACAATATTTACATTGAGGAGATCTTGGACCTCTTTGATGCCACCAGAGATGTTGAAGCTAGCAGGGTAAGTCAACACACAAACATACAGTAGTACTGTGTCTGTTAAATGTGTAGTTTGTCACTATCATTAACAATATTTACAATGAGGAGATCTTGGACCTCTTTGATGCCACCAGAGATGTTGAAGCTAGCAGGGTAAGTCAACACACAAACATACAGTAGTACTGTGTCTGTTAAATGTGTAGTTTGTCACTACATTTACAATATTTACAATGAGGAGATCTTGGACCTCTTTGATGCCACCAGAGATGTTGAAGCTAGCAGGGTAAGTCAACACACAAACATAGTACTGTGTCTGTTAAATGTGTAGTTTGTCACTACATTAACAATATTTACATTGAGGAGATCTTGGACCTCTTTGATGCCACCAGAGATGTTGAAGCTAGCAGGGTAAGTCAACACACAAACATAGTACTGTGTCTGTTAAATGTGTAGTTTGTCACTACAGTAACAATATCTACTTCGCTCCTCTCTTAACCTGTCTCCCATTCCACATCAGCACTTTCCCCATCTACCTAAACTACACATTTGCACATTTTAGCACTGCGCCCTCGCTCCCTGGGCCACGCACACTTATTCCTCCTTCCGAATCTACCACCCAGGAAGAAAACTACACGTTTCGTCAGCGAAATTCGCTGAGTGTTTTTTGACCGTTTTTTAAGTTGCATCCAAATACTGTGTATGGCAGACTGTATCCTGTCTCAAGACTGTCTGAAAAACACAGTTTTTTGAGGTTGGTACAGTTTAAAGGGTGTGAAGACTCAAAGAAACATCCAATGCCGGTAATCTGACCTAGTTTCGAAGAAGTGTAACAGAAGTGTTAGACACCACCATCGATCCCAGAAAATACACACACAGCTTGCTACCGTCGGTAATTAGACACTAGTGTACAGTCAATACATACAGCTACGGTCAATACCCACAACACAGTGTACATAGCAGCGTGGACATCTCAGGTCTAGATAATAACAAGGTATCACGTTTCATTAATGTCTGCATTTTGTAGCGACAAGAAGAAAACGTCATTTGCAAGCAACGGAAAGTTAACTTTTTTCAGAGCGCGGCACACGGTTTGGGGCGAGTCTTCAATGCCTTTAAACATTGCCCCATCTTAATTGAACATGCAATACGTTATAAACAATTAAATGAATATATACCTGTCAGTCTCGCTCCGAGATTTGTTTTTTATTTGTTCCTTTTCCTCCATAACCTGTCTCCTGATGCACTTTTCTATCTGAGCTAAACGCAAACTTTTAACTACATTTAGCAAAATTCTGCAATAACTACTTCCTGGTCATGACCCCGCACTTCCTTCTAAAAGTTACCGTATTAACTTAGCTCCTCGCTTACCACCTGTCTCCTCACAACCTTAGCACTTCTCGCTCAACCGTGTCCAGAGTGCATGACCTGGTAACATTTTTAACACTACCCCTCTTCGACCGGTCACTCCTGGTAGAAGCGCTCCTTCTCATTCTACCCATCAGAAGTGTTTAGAAGTGTTTTTTAATACTTTTTCTAAGGACTGTTGGAGCTTCATTTTTGGTATATAATTAGCCATCATTTTCACAGACCTAGTAAGCTTGCCACTCATAAAAATCCAAACCCAGAAAGTTTTGTGATTTTAGATGTTCGTCAGTTATGATCGATCGCATCTTGTGAACAGAACTCGAAGATTTCTAAAATTAGTTAGGTTTATTAAAAGTTCCAGTCAATTACATTAAGTTACAATTTTTAATACCGCACCACCGTTGACCAGCTTACCGTTCTGCGGTTTAGGCCCTTGAAGAGGAATTGTTAACTATCTTTGAAGGACTGCCAGGGGTGTTTCTGTTGTTGCAAGGAAGTTATCTGCCATGGTTAATACCTGCTTCTATACACTGTATGCTTATTTTGTATACACTGTATTTTGATGTGTCTGTTGTTTTTTAGTATATATATTGGCATCCTGCACTTACATATATATCCTCTACTGACGATCCATAAGTGACTAAGGTAGCTAGCTCTCAACCCATCTGAACAAACACACTAGAGGTTCCTTCCGTTCGAAACATCAACAATTATTTCCAACCCATTTGATCAGATTGCGGAGGTTGTCTTATTAAAATCCCTAGATCTGCGAGTGTTTTAATAGTCTGACCTAAAAAGTAGGTCAAGTTTAAACAAGCCGAAGAAGGAAGTAAATGTTCCCTCAGTTGTGTGATATGTTTAACAGTTAGACTTCTCGTTGTAATGAGTGGATGCAGTGCTTAATGGTTGTCAGTATTGCCCAAGTTGCAATTATATGCTAGATAGTCAGAAAATGGTCACTCAGTTTCAAAATTCAAAAAGCAATTTTTTTCTTGCCACGCTCAAAGTAGTTACCCACTCTGGGATATTTAATAGTCTTTTTAATATTTTTTATAATTAATCAATTTAAAAATAACAAATTTACTAATAATTACGGTCTGTAATTAATAATTAAAAGTTTAACACTCCTCATTGGCTGGGATTAACTTGGAGATGAAGAACCACCAGGACAGTACTTTTTTGAAAACTCTTTTTTCTTTTTTCTAATTTCTTAAGGATGCTAAAATTTGAGGTCAGATCCTGATGATCTTCAACAATTGAGATTGATAACTGGATCATTTGGCATCTTTTTACATCCATATATAGATACAGTATGTAGCCATAGCTGCCATACTTTGTAACATATCACACTTGCCGGGATCTATGCTGATCCGAGATCAAAGGTCGTATTGTGTGTATTACTCCCAAATATGGATGAAACTGTTTAAAGTTGCAAGATTTATATTGTCTTCTTCACTTGTCACCAAACAAAGCCCTTAATTGTGTAATTTAGCTCTCTTCAAAAACCTGTGACTTATTGGGAGTGTTAGAAGTTAGAACTCTTATGGAAAAGTTTCTTATTTTTGGCATTTGTAAATTTGTGGCCAATAAACTGGTAGCCTTGTGTTGAAGACAGATAGCTAGTTGCATTACTTTAATACTGAGACGACACCAAACAGAGGCAAAAAGGTTATCCGAAACAAAGTTACAAGTGGCTTTTATCTAGCTACTGTATGTTCAGTAGGTTGATGGGTTTAATGGCTTTAAAGTAACTTTGGTCCAAATTTATTTAAGCAAATATTAAACTACAAGTAGGTTAGACCAGTAGACAATAAGGCTAGGTCCTAGTACATCTGCTATTAAAGTGTGGTAGGCTGAGGGTTACAGTGTAATAGGCTGAGGGGAATAGTGTAAGATAAAATCCTGAAATGCTTCAAAGCACTGTCATGATGCTATATATAGCAATAATGTTTTGTACTGATGTATTTATGTGCTGTTGAGATGTTATGCAGGAAATGAAACTAGGTGCCGCAATTAATTGTCTTGAAACTATTCTTGTTTAAATATCTTTTAGCTTTACAGTAGATAGCTTCTTGGCGGGTGCGATGCTTGATTTATGATCAACACTTGTGATCAGTTATTTTGCAGTTAGTAAGGACGATGGCAAAGTGTGCAGAACTTCTGTTGTAACATAAATATATATATTAACTTTCAGTTTGTGTGTAATATTAAAGTAATATTAATTAGTATCATATTTATTTGAAATTTATTTAAAAAAAAATAAATAAAAAAAAATAAAAGAAAGAAAAAAATTCAACAAAAAAAAATCAAAAAAAATTGTTTTATTTGAAATGGATATGAGTTGGAATTTAGTAAAGTTTAAACTTACAGCCTCCACCAGAAGTCAAAAATATAATTTAAAACTTTATAAATCTATGTACCGAAGGCCTGCAGTTACAGGGATTCAGTTACTATATATGCTTATTTCACTCGGACTCTCTTACCTGTCTTTACTCTACTTACTGTATGCACTTTCCTCATCTACTTAACCCACTAATTTGGTAATGTATCTAACCCTGCACACCTAATGTTCTACTGTACATCAGGGAGTCAAACCTTCAGTTACATGGTCATTATATAGTTACCATAAACACTGCTTATTGTTTTCATGTCTCACTATTTAATTATATGTTACTGTATAATCATGAATGTTGTAATGCCGTGTATCTAGATGTATAATGCAGTATCATATAGTCACGGTTTGACAGCATTTGTACTCTATAGTACAATATTTTACTGTAGCCTTGGTCTATAATAAATTGCATATTATCCCCCTGCCCCTTACCCCCCCCTCCTAAAAGAACAAAAAACAGTCTTTGTCTGTATATCCAGTATTTCAAATTCCTGAATAATAATATAATAATAATATAATATAAAATATTAATATTATTATATTATTAATATATTAAAATATTAATGTATAATATAAAATAAAAATATATGAGGTCTGTCTAATATAACCCACCCGCTGCAAATTCAGAGCCCTCCTTTACACACATTTGGATCTCAGGTTTAACAATATCACTCAATGTACGTTAACATGTAAGATACAAAGCACCCTCCATAAGAAAAAAAAAAAAAACGTGCATAAATTTCGCTCGGTATCCATTTGTCACATTTACCGGCGTT
>JAIPMN010006506.1:0-15254 GCA_020650975.1 Apostichopus californicus
ATTCTGTTTGAAAATCAAGATAATATGCTTCCCAATGATCATAAATATGCATTTGATGACGTAACAACCAATTATCCACAACCTCTTTATAGGCAATATCCAAAGAAAATGTTCCTTTTTATAAAGAATATATGCATATGAAATGTGTTCTTTTGTTCATGGAAATGCACTGTCTATATAGGCTTACAATTAAGCCTAACTGTGATAATAATTAATATAGGCCTAAGGGAGACGAAAATATTTTTCGACCGAGTTTCTGACAATCAACAGTTATCCATGTGCATTTGAAATTCTGTTGAATATTCATCGACGTATGCAATAATTATGCTATTTTTTGTTATATATAAACACGACGGATAGCATTTTGACAGTCATTAGCGGTATAGGCCTATGATTAGATTGAACCCGAAGCAATGTCAACAATATTCATTGTAATTCTGTTGAATATTCATCGACGAGTGCAATAATTATGTTTTTTATTATATAAATACGACGGAGAGCATTTTGATAGTCATTAGCGGTATATATAGGCCTATGATTAGATTTAACCCGAAGCAATGTCATCAATATTCATTTGATATTCTGTTGAATATTCATCGACGAATGTAATACATATATATATCTATATCTATATATATATGCTATAGACATATATATCGATAGCTAACACGACACAGAGGATTTGACCGTCACTGTCTGCGAGCCTGATGTAATTTGAAAGCAATGTTTGCAATATCAGTTGCTCACATTATCATTTCGACGTATACGGCGGTCATGAACAGATGCAGTAAACTATTGGACTGACCAATAGGCCTGTCCAGTATACTCAATTGCAGGAGAGTATACCGAGATGTGAAGTTAGCAAGATGAATTTAACAACATCTAGTGATGCCGTTACTGGGGAGTCGGTAGTAACATCCTACTTCATTTGCGAACTTTCGATCGCCCTTTTCGCAGTAGTAGGAAATTCTTCAATCATAGCAGCTTTCGCTATGAACCGTAGGCTTCGGACCATTCAGAATTACTATATCGTGTCTTTAGCAGCGATTGATTTCTCGATGGGGTTTTTCGCTATACCGTTCGTTTTGATTACGTTGGATGGTGAAAGAGTCCAACGGATGGGGGTATGTTTTTTCTTACTTACGGTGATTGTACTGATGGATCTCTGTTCGATTTTTTCGATTTGGGCGCTGACCTTTGACCGTTTTTACGCCGTCTGTCGACCGTTTAGTTACCACGCTGTTATGACCCGCAAGAGAACGATAATACACATAGCTGCCGCTTGGTTAATTCCAATTGCTATCTCATCACTGGTTCCGTTAGGATGGAATATAGCGGATGAAAACACCAAGGATTGTTTATTCCCGCTTATCGTCAGCATGCAATACTATGCTGTACTATATTTCTTCTGTTTTTTACCATTATTTTTCGTGATGTGTTTGATGTACAGACGAATATTCATAGTCATTCAAAAACAGGTTAGTGAAATGCTCTTTTAGCCTTCAATCTTCCCCTAGCTCCCCCTTCCTCCTCCTCCTCCTCTTCCTCCTCCTTCTTCTCGCTTCTTTTTTTAGCCTTCACTCTACCCCTAGCCCACCACCCTCCTCCTCCTCACTAGTTCTTCTTTGGGGAGGGGGGGGGGAGGGGGTGGCCGTAGGTAACTAAAGATACTTGGCTACTTTTTGGAGTAGGAGTTGGGTAACAAAATACACCGCGTGTGTAATCCTACATCCTCATAAAATGTAACTTTGCAATCAGGGCTACAACATGTCCTAACCTCTTCTCCCCTCAACCAGTTACCCCACTCCCCCCCCCCCACCCCCTCCACCTCCCATTCGTCAGGGACAAAATCAACTTGAAAACTTTTCCCTCACAATTACACGCAGTTAACCACCTTCCCCTACCTCGCTTTCTCAAGTGATGGGTACAGTATTGGTTTTGATCTTTTTAGTGGGTAAAAGGATTTTAGGTTTGATTTGAAGATAACAACAACAATAACAATTAAATTAATAAAATGTTCACAGTTGAGAAATATAGCATGTGGTACTGTCGTATTGAAAGGTCCTATATATCCACTACAAAGTCAATGAATTTGACCACCATATGAAAGCGTAGTTTCCATATGGAAAGACAATAGACTTGGGATCTTAGGATTCAGTGCAGGCTCGAGTCCTGGCAAGATCTTTAAATTTATGTCCAGTGGCCACGTCGATGTGGATGGTCACTGTAGTGGATGGTTGCCGTGCCTCGGGGAACGACATTTGGAATTATGCAGATTTAGGTGTGTGGGTGTGACGGAGTTATCAATGACCGGGGGGGGGGGGTTAGTTCTTGTCAAGTATCAATTATAATTTGAGAAATAGGAAAATCACGCCAAAATGTCGAACTGTACGTTTTAAGAATTCTTTCGTTTATAGGGCTGCCATTTTTATTCTGGGTGTTGTTCCACAAAACCTACTTTAATTATTTTATTAACTTTTGATTTATTATTTGTACATATAGTATACATGCTATTCCAAGCTTTATAACTCCTAACTGATTTTCATATCCTATTTATAAATATGTACTTTCATGTTTTTATACTTGATTTTTAATAAATTTCTGTCCAAACTTCTGATATGATAATATGTTACTAGCCCATTGATAACAGACTAGATAACTGTGTGCAAGTGTCACTATCAAGCAAAATGATATGTTCTTGTAATATGTTATTTGGCTCATTGACAAAACACTAGATAACTGTGTGAAAGTGACACTATCAAGTAAAAATGTTTTTTTGTAATACGTTATTTGGCCCATTCATAGTACACTAGATATCTGTGTGCTAGTGACACTATGAAGTAAAAAAGTTCTTGTGATATGTTATTGGCTCATTGATAAACACACTATACTGTGTGCTAGTGACACTATCAAGTAAAAAAGTTCTTGTTATATGTTATTTGGCCCATTGATAAACATACTATATAACTGCGTGCAAGTGACACTATCAAGTAAAAAAGTTCTTGTTATATGTTATTTGACCCATTGATAACACACTAGATAACTGTGTGCTAGTGACACTATAAAGTAAAAAGGTTTTGTAATATGTTAATTGGCCGCATTGATAACACACTGTACAACTACGTTCTAGTGACACTATCAAGTGAAAATATTCTTGTGATATGTTATTTGGCCCATTAATAACACACTAGATAACTGTGTGCAAGTGACACTATCAAGCCCAAAAATATGTTCTTATAATATGTTATTTGGCTCATTGACAACACACTAGATAACTGTGCGCCAGTGACACTATCTATTAAAACAACTAATGCAATGTGTCATTTTATAAGTAAAGTCCGACGGTAATGTACTACTTACATTGGGATTCAAATTTCTTCTTTCCAACGATGACACAAACATTAGATCGAGTGCTAAGTAATCACGTGATTATCACGTGCATGCTCGTGAATAGTCTCAACTTTTGATGAACCGACTGAATGTCTTTTTCACCTCATCTACTTTTGTTAATGATTGATAGAGTAATATCCTATAATTGAAATATACAACCTAAGTGGAGAAGTCCAAACTTGAATTGGCCTAAACAAATCTTTCGTTTTGTAGGACTTCACCAGAATTTATTAAAATGTCAATCAAATATATTCTGTTCATTAAGACAAAAAATCTATAAATTATTAACACTTATTGCGTATAATGAAGAAGGAAAAAAGTCATATATTTTCTACCATAAATTATTTTATAAGAGAAAACCGAAGTAGTTTTCCCCTTAAAGATGATATATTAAGGCTTTAAAGTAGACATCACAAAGGTAAAGAAAATCTGTTTTGGTAATGGATAAATTTCAATCATATCTTTACGTATCAAAACAGTCTTTTTTTCTTCATTTAAATAACTGGCGAGTAAATTTTTTGTTTAAAATATGCTTACAATAGATTCACGTCTAGTATGCAAGGAAAGTAATAAAACTGACACGTTGCGGTGGGGGGGGGGGGGTCGGATGGGGGAATTCACCAACAAGAGATAATTCATTATTAACAATTGAATATGCGCGCTGAGTGGGGTTGGGTGGGGGTTGGATTGGGTTGGGTTGGATGGGTGGGTGGGGATTGGATGGGGTGAGGTGGATTCGGGTTACTCTACAACTGGAATTACGTAATTGTTTCGTGAACATTTCATAATGTTTATGTTAATGATTCGTTACAAGTGATTAACATTTTGACGAATCTGTTCTGACACCACTAACCTGAAATGGTGACACATGTGTGTATATACGCTGGTACGTTTGCACTTACAGTTATCCCTTGTAATCTGCTACGTGATACAAACGAGAAAGGTTATATTAGATGATGAAAGTCGATTATTTTGTTTTATATTTTAATTTGCATATTCGTGGGAAAATTGTGGATTTTATCTCTCTTGCTGTTTCTTTATATCTATTGTGCGGTTTGAAAAAAAGATCTAGATTCATTCGCCAATATTTAATGACCAAGTAAAACAAAACAAAATTGTACCCAACTAGAAACGACTCTAAATGCCTTTTTAATTTTGTTATCATAATTATTTATTTTTTACAGCTCAGCAGTTTAGCCCAAATCCAAGCAATCGGTATTCGACTTAACAATCCATCAATCAATAATATAAAAGATGATGATGATCATGGTGATGATGGTGTTGGAGAGGACAAAAGACAAAAGAATGAACAAACAAAAGAAGATGACAATAGACCAGGGTTCGAATCAAAGCACAAAAGAAAGGAATCAAAGAGGAGCAGAAGAGACTGGGACGTGACAGATGAAATCCTCTTATTGAAGAAGATAAAGGAAAATAATCCGGAAAGTAACATAACAACGGTATCTGGTCTAAACCGTAGCAAAGAAAACAACCTCTCAAAGAATGGTCTTAAGATGCGCGCGTCTAAAACCGATGCGCGCGTCGATGAAAAAGAAAGTACGCCGTTAGAAGTTAAGGTGGTAAATAACGTACATCATGAGCAACCACCGCCTGGTAGCCATGACGAGACGACGTTTTTACGGTTTCATCGGATAAAACAAGAACGCAAAACGGCACTTCTGTTTGTGTTTATATTACTGTTTTTCTTTATTTCTTGGTCTCCAATCTATATCATTGACGTTTGTCTCGCTTTTGATGTTAACGTTAACCAAAATCTGGTCAACTTTGCTGTTCTGCTCTCCCATTTCAATAGCGCAGTCAATCCAATACTTTACGCATCGAAAAGTGAATTTCGCCGCATTTTCAAGAAATGGATTTTCGTCATTAGCAACCGATTTTGTAAAGTATGCTGTAAGAACAGGGTATCTGCTATGAACTTGGAGAATACAGCTAATGATTTTACGCAAACATTTTCTCGATATAATTGACGGAGGGTGGACAAACATTTCTGCAGACGGGTGTGTTTTGCTATGGACAAGTTAAGGTGCCGTCTCTCAAAAGTGTTAAGACCTTCTCCTCCGCCATTTTAATGCAATTTATCACATTTGTTTTTATACAAAATGTTGAATTTGTTACATTCTGATGCGAGAATAAATGTTTTTTTTTTGGTTGCAAAATGTTGCATAGATGAGATGTAAATATATGACATTTAATAAATAATAATTTTGTCATCCTGCAGCAAAATTGTTTGAATCTAACTCTTATTAGATTCAAGGAATTTGTCGTTTTGCTACAAATTATTAACATATTATCTGAACAATTAATCATTTCGTTGAAAATTGCTACTAATGTTTACATAATTTTTTTTAACGTTTTGATGGCACCTTAACTATTCCATACAGTATTTGCAGCTTCATTTTTCTAGTCAACAGATAATTCTTAAAGGAGAAGTAAACCCAATTAATCTCGAGCTTATCTGATTAAGATGTTAATGATAAAAAAAAATACTCCAAATATCTAAGAAAAATCCTGTTCCAGTTTCGGAGACATTTTAGATATAATAAAAAAACACCCTTGTCAGAGTGTGACGTCATATAAATCCACAAAGTGATGAAATCTTCTCCTTCTCCCTTTGTTGTTATTGTAGTTGCTGTTTTTGTTGTCGTCGTCGTTGTTGTTGTGGATTTTGAGAGGGAAAGTTAAACAGAGATGGCATTCACTGAAACAATGATAGTGTATGACGTCATGTTAATAACTTCAATATTTCTGATTCAGTGTTTGCAAAACCCGTCACTATTACAAGATATAAACATTGTCATAAATGAAGAAACCATTAAACATTTCAGTATGATGTTGCTCGATGATGTCATGTAGTTATATTTAGACCTGTTGACTTGTGCAAGTCTTCATGTAAGTTGTGTATACAAGAACATTGAATCTCTGATATATTTAAAACGGAAAGAGACTTTTTTTTCACATTATTTGGAGAATGTTTTTCATCACGAACATTTTAAAATCATACAAACAAAACAAACACGTTACCTCATTCAGTAATGGCAATAGTTTGGGTTTATTTCTCCTTTTAAACAGTAAACTATTTTCTTTTGTATATTTCTACTATATTTTTTGTATGATACGTCTTACAAATTGTGTTTAAACTGGTTAAGTACTTTGTTTGGTTTTCAAATAAACCAAAAAATAATACTTATCTATATAGCCTATACAGCCTAGTCTATTTGACATATAAGCATAGGGCCTAAAACTGGTTTTGTCATGAAGTATTGACAGTTACTATACCTTCGATGAATGGGGAGGATGGTGGGGGGGGGGGCGTGGGGTGGCATACAGTACCATTTGTGCCCAGACATTGCTAAAGTAACTTAAATGATTCTGGTGACAAGGGAGAATAAAATATAGCCAGTTACTAATTAATAACAGGGTTTATATGGTGTCAAGCAGCACATAGGCAAGGAACTCTTTTAACAGTAAGTAAAACCTTGACGGGTTATTTAATTGGCTGCATTTGATTAATTAATACAAATGCTGAAAATTGTCTGCATCTTTTAAGTCAAAATCACATTCTCATAGCATTATGTATTATTTATTTTCAAATGTGGTGATATATTGTGAATATTGCACCTGGCAACGGCAGAGTGACTAATGTCATCATGGCAACTGTGTTGTTTTTTTGTGATCCTAATAATATTGAACTTATTTATCCTCAGAGGGAAAATAATATTTCTACCAATAAAGTTCCGTTTTGATGAAATTCTAAATACAGAGAACATTGACAACTGAACTATCAATCCTTAATGTATTTATGCATATTCCAAGGATAAAATCAAACACAAAATATTATATAAAGAAGGCCTAAGTAAACTTCCACAACATCACATACCATCTACTGCAGGGTTTCCCTAACTTCTCCCCACGAACACCCTGTGGATGTCAGAGTTTTCCACGAACCCCAACTTTTCGAGACACGATCTGAGTCATTATTATACTATAATATATAGGCATAACAGTGCTTCGTAAAAGATCAAGTTCAAAGTGTAATATTGCAATGCAAAAAAAAAGAGTTTGTCGATAGTTACGACTTTATTATATGATATATCAGATTTTAGTTCAACTTTTAGAAACGTCTCACGCACCCCTAGGGGTTCACGCACCCCCTGGCTGTTCATGCACCCCAGTTAGGGAACCCCTAATCTACTGTGATCCAATGCCTGCAAGAATCGAAGGTTTAGCCAGTTAAATATACAAAAAAATGTTATTTTCAATTAACGATATCTCGAATTAACTACAAGATATGTTTTAATATAATATTCTACCATTCGGTATAAGTCTTATACACTGCCTGCCCCGGAACATCCCTGTAAAAATCGGTCAGAGGATGCTTTACAATATCCTTTTTATTTATTCAATTTATTAGTCCATTCTTTGACGGCCATCACAAATTTAAAACGTCTGTATTTTATCCTTAGCAAGCTCACTGAAAAACGACACCAAATATCTGGACGACCTAAGTTTTCTTTTGCAGTGTCGACATGGCTCATGTATATACTATGTATCTCATGTATATACTATGTTATACTATGTTATAATATATATATAATATATATATAATATACCGGTGTATAATATAATATAATATATAACATATAATATATATAATATATATATATATAATATATATTATATATATAATATGTTATACCATGTTATAATAAGGTATTTCTTAACCATAGATGTTAGCGCTTTTCGAGATCTATCAACGGACAGACCCTTTGTTGAAAAATATATTTGAATGTCCGTCTCAATGTTTACAACCTATTTTAATTTGTTCAACCTCGATGCATGTGTTGTCACACTGTATTTTTTTTCCTTATTTTGGCAATTTTGAAATTTTGCACGGAAGCCACTTTTATACTCTGTTATTTATATTGGTCGTTTTGGTAACGGTCAAGTTTCAAGTTTATTAAAAATTTAGTGTAAATATCATAAAAGTACATCTTTATAAATAGAATGTAAAAAAACTGATACAGTTATGAGTTATCAAGGTTAAAATGGTAAAAAATGAAAGAACGATATGTACAAAATAACAAATCTACAAGTTGATGAAATAATTTAAGTAAATTTTGAGGTACAACACCCTGAATAATATTCGCAGTCCTATAAATAAAAGAATTTTTGAAACGCACAGTTGGAAACTTTGGTGTTATTGCCCAATTTCTCAAATTTCTCATTTTCTCATATTTTGTGTATACAATTTTTTGTAACATATAGTACGATACAAATACATATTTTATGTTTCTTATACTTATTCTATGTATTATAATATAGTGATGATTATATCAAGAAAACAATAGTTGTTGTATTTCATTCAAGTATACACAAATCCAATAACGTGAAATATTTATAATAATTTCCCAAAAGAGAAAGTTCATCTATAAATGCTTTCACAAGTCACGTAATTTATACAGAAGGTATCACTTCTGATCGTTGGTTTCTTGAGCTGTACTTTCTAATTCGATGATGAATCGTTAATATTTGATATGTTTTTACCCTTTTCATTTTATGTTACTTTCCAGTTGTATACAAATAAGCAATTAAGTTTAGAAAATATCCCAATACAAATATGGACACGTTGATGTGCCGTCAAAATGTTAAGACCTTTAAATAAAAATATGGTTTGCAATTTTCAGCAAAATGTTTAATTGTTCTGTAAATTAGATATTAACTATTTGTAACGAATGACAAATTCCTCAAAATCTAAATATTAGTGACAAATTCAAGAATATGCTGCAAAATGACCAAGAAAATCTAATTACTTGTCAAATGTCACCAATTTAGCAATTGCATTCAAAATGACAAGTCAAGCTCATATCAGAAAATCGTATTTTTTTTATGCAATTTTTAGCAAAATGATAAATTGATGAAATTATAATAATAAATCTCGTCAAATCAACGTTTTTGCGAAGAAAATTATGAATTAAGCTCACCACAGAAAGTGTATCGTGTTAACAATTGTTAGCAATATGATAATTTGACCGTTTCACCTAACACTTTGATCGCAGGGTAACAGTTTCAATGTAAAGTTGAATGGATTAATTTGTTTGGATTGTTTCTCTTGCCCAGCTAGCTCTATTTTGGATAACCATTATTAAAAGGTATATGAAATATACAAATGATTAACCATTGTTTTCCAGCTCAGTCTTCGGAAGAATATTGACATAAACTAAGGTTCTTGCGACCCTAACTCCACCCCTACCCTTAGCCCGTTTTCCTACTCAACAAATCCTCCCCTCTATGTTGACAACGTTTGTGTAAAATACCTACACAATTTTAAATCAAAATTTCCCATCTCAAATGTTCCTATTCAGAGATTTTTATCCTTGCCCTTTTTGTTGTTGTTGTGGCGGATGATTATCGGAGTACAATGAAATCGTGCGTGTTAGCTTAATATTGTTCTTATTCGCGTTCCAAGGAACAATCATATCCACACTACATCCTTCGAGTACGATGCATTGTTCCAAGCATGAAATAGCTAAAAAAAACAAAGAAACTACATAGATTTCTTCAGTAGGCAAGCATGAAATAGCTAAACAACAAAGAAACTGCATAGATTTTTTTCAGTAAGCAGTATACTCGGTTGATCCTTGAAGAAAACCAAATCGAATTATTCGCGACAGCAACGATTCCATTTCTGTTTTCCGAGGTTTTTATTTTCTTTCCCGATCTTGACATCACCGTTATGTTTGTAGAATACTCTAACCGAATGTAGAAGTGACTTGCGAGGTATTTTCCGGGATTTTTTTAACGATCTGAGAGTGATTTAGAGTATTAACTATAAAAGACTAATGTTAAAGGTACAGCATATTGTTTTTCTCAACTACAATTATATACAACTGGAACAATCATATAGGTGAACTGAAATTGAAGGAAGGAAGGCGATAACGACTTTGAAGCGATCCGTTTCAATCACCTTTAAAAAACCTACTTACATACATACATACATAGACACAAACGTACATACATACTGACAGACATACAAACAGACATACATACTGACATATATACTGACAGACAGACATACATACATACTGGCAGACACACTGACAGACATACTGGCAGACACACTGACATACATACATACTGACAGACAGACATATATACACACATACATACAGGCAGACATACATACAGACAGACAGACAGACATTCTGACAGACATACTGACAGACATACATACATACATACAGACAGACAGACAGACATATATACATACATATATATACACACATACAGGCAGACAGACATTCTGACAGACATTCTGACAGACATACTGACATACATACTGACAGACATACTGACAGATATACAGACAGACAAACATACATACATACTGACAGACATACATACAGACAGACATTCTGACAGACATACTGACAGACATACAGTAATACATACATACATACATACATACATACACGCCGACATACATACATACATACATACATACAGGCAGACATACATACATACAGACAGACATTCTGACAGACATACTGACAGACATACTGACAGACATACAGAAATACATACATACAGACACATATACAGACAAACATACAAACTTACAGACATACAGACATAAACTCTTTAGCACTCATGCAAATGCACACACAACCCATTTCCATGCGAATAATAAAACTAACTTGTGACTTTTAATTTAAGTAATGGTTTGTTTAATCGTCTTTTACTACGTAACAAATAAAATCAAAGAATACGACACTTTAGGAATAACGAGAGGTAATAACAAGTAAAATAAACAGCGGGGCAAGAGTTACCGGATGACAGAATTGTCCTTTTTTCGCCGTTGAAATTAAGCAAAAAACTAATCTGTATCATTCTGCTTTCAGTTATGAGCGATCCCTGTGTTTTTCTTCAAACGCCTTTGAATCCGTGGGGCATTGTCATATTTTACCTGTTGCAATTAGCCAAACCCATTGTAATGGATTTTGTGTAAACAAAACGTCAAACAAAATTACAAGGCGGATTCACAACATATAAATCTTACCATTTCGTGATGTCGGTGAAACATTTAATTTGATTTTAGACTGTAAGAATCATCATACGATGCAGACCTTGCTTTGCAAGTAAATGATTTTTGAAAGGACAAAATGTCCTACCACAGGACAAAATGTCCTACCACAGGACAAAATGTCCTACCACAGGACAAAATGTCCTACCACATCACAAAATGTCCTACCACAGGACAAAATGTCCTACCACATCACAAAATGTCCTACCACAGGACAAAATGTCCTACCACATGACAAAATGTCCTACCACAGGACGAAATGCCCTACCATAGGACAGAATGTCCTTCCACAGGACAAAATGTCCTACCACAAGACAAAATATCCTACCACAGGACAAAATGTCATAGCACAGGACAAAATGTCCTACCACGAGACAAAATATCCTACCACAGGATAAAATGTCCTATCACAGGACAAAATGTCCTACCACAGGACAAAATGTCCTACCACAGGACAAAATGTCCTCCCAAATTTTTTCTCGTAGCAAGTGACAGGAGTATTTAACACATTGTCAAGTTCTATCAATGTTATAGTATTAATTACATATAATGGTGTATATAGTTTTACATAATGTGTATTGTGTTTCGAATGCTTGCCACAGTTAACGTTTCTGCTAGCAGCACCCCCCCCCCTCACCCTCACCCTGATAACCTAGGTGTAGCATTGAGTGAATGCATTGAAAAAAAAGGTGTTAGCATCATCCGTACAACATTAAAATACTCTTTCAAGCGTTTTTGTAAAGTTTTGATTTTGTGTTCTCTCTTGCATACGCAAGATCCTTGTTCAAGTCGGTTTTACATCACAAATTAATCTTGTCTTTATCGAAAAATAAAATTTCCAGTCCCATTGACCATCTGAATTTCCTAAAACATTTACTTACATTTGCCGTTTTTACAATTAGGACTTTTCATATACCGCTTATAACGCTAGTAATTATACAGGAGTATAGTATAGTCTTGTAGTTGCGATCATCTCTTTACGCATGCGCAGTTAGCTAACCAAGAAAGTACCGATCATCTGACGAGTCACCGCATTATAACGCATCTTTACAGCAATACATATAATCAGGAAACTGTTCTCGATAAAAGCTTCCTGGTTTTATGAACAATTAATCTGAAGTTTTATCGCAAAATACCATGCTCCATAATAATAATAATTACAATGTTTTACAAGTAGGTATAAAATTTGATCCTGACAACAAGCACCTCTCTATTGTAGTCGATATCTTTGGTCGTCTATGGAAGATCTGGTGTGCCATTGACATGTTACTATTCTCTATTAATCAGTAAACAACTTTGCCAGAAAATGTATTTATTGATCAGCTTCCGTGATTAAAATAAGAAAATGACAGAAAATAAAGTACTTGCATTCATTCAAGCTGGAATTAATGATTTAGTTTTTAAAAAAATAATAAAAAGAAATATATATAGCCTATATTATTAAGTTTCAGATATTGTATATTTTGAGGATTAAAAATTTCTCGAAAGAATTTAAAATAATTACTTGCAATTCCTGATTCGAAAGTCAGGTCACCCCGGAGGAAAATAAGTCACCGCCCCCATGAAATGAGAATAAATTATTATTTTTTCCATTTCCCAAGGCCCCCTCCCGATTGATCCCAGCCCCTGTATTGTATCCCTCCGACCCGCTCCCTTGCAACGATTAATCGGTGCCTAGACCCCGGGTTGGGCGGAAAGCCTGGTAGATAGGTGGGGATGGCCCACAACTATTTGAAAGGCAATAGTTGTTTACGTTAAAACATTGAATTGGAACCTGCTCGCCCCCCCCCCTCCCCCTCCCCCTCCATCGGTCATTTCCGATCTGATAACCTGTTTCAGGGATACCGTTCCACATAGCTGACTCACTTTGAACGTTTGACGGGCTCTTTTGCGTTTCCACAGCCTCAGTACAGACTGATCAGTTAGACCGTGAAGTTTATAGACGTATACGGTACTTCAGTTTACCATGGAAACCAGTTGGGATTTAATAGAACACTATTCTTTGGAATGTAAGTATGCATCAGCAATAATGTTGCCCTGTGAGTGCGTGAGTGAGTGATCAAAGTTACCAGACTATATGGAAGTAAAATAAATATCGTAGAAACATGACGTAATTTACTTTTCGTTTGAAAAGCCTATATTACCCAAAGAACCGATAAATCACGCGACCATCTCGTGATAATCACGTTTGGTTTACACATGCACGATCAATCTGTCACCTCTGTTGCTTTATACAATGTCTTAGTAATTTAAAGTATCCGTTTCGTTGTATTTCAAATGACGTTCAAGTAACGTTCGCACGTGACACGAATCATTAATTATTTCGTATCTTTTTAGAGTAGTTCACTCCTTGAAGTTTCTTAGCAAAAACTTTTCCAAGAGCAGAAACATGCAGTAATCATAGAAGGATCATGTACAAACAAAAAAAAAAACACTCAAAAGAAAAAAAGAAATTTGGTCTCAGTTTTAAAACACGGTGCTACTGTTTCACTTTTGTCAACGAAAACCACAGATAATCATAACTATAAGTAATGACGTCTGAAATTACAGTATATGAAATATGAATGGAACAACATTTTTTATAGGACTGAAACTTTAGTCTACTTTGCATCCGTTTCTTCTGTCTTCTTTCTGATAAAATAACTACAATCTTAGAAATTCGTACTTTCGATTCAGTGTGTAAATTTAAAAACAAAGTTGTTCAGTACGGTGGCCGAGAAGTTTCAAGCTCTCAAACCTGGGATATCAGGAAACAGTCGAAACGTTTTCTTGCATTTGTTTAGCAACTTCAGATAAAGGTGGTATACCCCATATATATCCATTGACTTACGCACTAAATCGCAAAGTAATGTGGGCTTTAAATCCTTGTAGAAGTTCTCACTAGCTTAACTATTCCCATCACTAGACAGCTGACTAGTTGGCCATTCATGGCACCTTCAATTTTCCGTATCATGACCAGGTAATATTTCAGTTAGCTAAGACTGTACATGCCCGAGGTTTTCGTCACTTGTGAACAAGTTCTCTTTATAATTCACCAGTAAACAATATGTTGCATTGTGAGGTCCTATAAAGGAGTTTAAAATTACCTAAATAAACCCAATTTTCGTACCACATGTACTTCCATTCCTGTACTCTAATATCACATCTACAATAAAGTAGATCCTGTTTGAGAAAATATCGAAAAAAGAAAACAAAAACGATGACCTCCTGTTGCTTCTCCTGAGAACACTCTACACTTAATATAGATATTCTGAATGGAATATATCACCCAAAGGTATCAACCTTACTATTCAAACTAATTAGTACTTGATTACCTTAAAGCTCTCTCCTTCATCACACTTGTCTCAATTTCAAGTTGAAGTAACGAGTAATTAAATGAATTTCAATCGATCCGCCGTCTCGCAAACTTTTTAATAGTTTTCTATATTAAGCTTCTTTCATCACTTGAAACGACATGACCTCATAAATAACCTTGTATTTTAATGGTATTTTAATTGTTTAATATCATCGATAAATCTGCTCTAAATGGGTCTTTTACTGGATTAACGGAGACACAAATCCAATCATCATTATTTGTTCTTGTTATTGAGATACTCGCAATGAACGACTTTTGCAAACATGCAGCGAATCAATTCGATGTTCACTCCTTTTGGGCGATTTCACAGCACCTTCCCATCCTACAGACAAAACGTTGAACCCATCGATTGGGTAAATCTATCAAATTGAACAAGAGTCTTCTTGTAGGTTTGGGGGGGGGGGGGGG
>JAIPMN010006508.1:0-13389 GCA_020650975.1 Apostichopus californicus
TATATATATATAAATACATAACGAAATCAATTAAATAACAATCGTAAATCAAATATCTGTCTTGATGTCCAGTAAGAATTGGATGACTAGCAAAACAATAAACAACAGAGAAGAAGATTATTCAGAAAATAACTGACATTCATTCCGCCAGAGGTTACGGGAACTGACCGGTTGAATGCTTTTACTGTTACCGTACTACGCTGGTTTTGTCATAAACACACGTACAAAATTATAGTTTACACTCTGAACACGTTGGGCAAATATTTCTCCAACTTGGGATGTATATGTATATATATGTCTCCAACCAAAGTTGGGTATATTTGTGTACCCAAATTAATAAACTGGAAACAATTCTGATCTGAATTTGTCACTTTTTGGTAATTCAATTGGTTAAAGACTGTAATAATGTTACTTCCTTGGCTTATTGTCAACGTTCTTAATATGTTAAGAAAATATGTACATACAGGAACATATATTAAACATATACAGGAATAAAATTAAGATAACCGTGCGGATAGCATCGTACAATTACTAAATAAAATAAATTATGAACTCTTCATATCAACCTCAGTCGGTGATATATTATTATATTATATTATATTATTAACAGAAGAAAAATACTAAGTACTGCAGCTTTGCTTTCTCTTACAGAAATAAAAGAGCAACGGATGCAGGCTCGTGCATAAACATATATACTAACATATACTAAAATATAAACTAACATATATACTAACATATACTAACATATATACTAATATATATACTAACATATACTTACATATACTAACATATACTATACTAACATATACTATACTAACATAGGCCTATGTACTAACATATAATAACACATAAACTAACATATATACTAGCATATACTAACATATGCTAACATGTACTAAAATATATACTAACATAAATACTAACATACATACTAACATATATACTAACATATATACTAACATATATAGTAATATACGCTAACATATACTCAAATATATACTCATATATAAACTAACATATATACCAACATATACTTACATATACTTACATACTAACATTTATACTGATCACTGAGTCTATAGTGTGTCCCATAATTATTATAAGCCACTTTAAATAATTTCGCGCTAAATAATTGCAAACAATATAAACAATTAAGTGAGATTAAACGGTGAAGCTTGTACGTTTGTTTTCATTGGCTGGTAGCTAGCTTAGAATTAAAGACACATTAAAGTTATTCATTACCTTATATCGCGGACCTGACAATTGGTGGTGTCTTATGCATTTTCATTATGTAAACAACTTCGAACTTATTATACTGTTTAATTGTCGCTAGAATATAAAGCTAGAATTTGCGTTTACGTTACGAAAATCTCGCTGAAGGGTTGAACTAGTGTTGCACTATACTCGACTGTTAATGAAGACTCGCCAAGTTAGGAACAACGAAACGTGTGTGTGACTTGTGAAGAATGACGAAAAAGTTACAAGCCAATGTAAATTACAAATTTAAGATACATTATTACCTGATACTGCTGATGACGTCACACTTTTTCAACAACTATAGTTTTCTATATCACAGGAAAAGTGATCCTCCAAGAAAAAGAATATTTCAATCTAATTAGATTGGAACACTTATTTTAAATAGTTTTTGTGAACATGTATCAGGAAGACTGATTTTTTTTTCAATTTTGCTTGATACATTTTAACAAATATGAACATTTTCAGAGGTAATTAGGTAATTAAGTTTGGGGTTTAACGAAATGTTCAATTTGTTACAGAAATAGCCAGATACGGAGAAAGAATTTCAATATGGAAATATACCGAAATGTGTACCCAAAACTTATGGGTAAAGAAATTGACTGCCCGGCATAACATTTGTGCCCGATATAATGCTTTTCTTTACCGAACATGGGTTTAAATTTCAATACTTGTATTATTATGGTCATCGGTACTTTGCCTCATATCTCAGTTCAAATTGACTTTTTTTTTTAATCAATTCCGATAATCTGTGGACATTTTATTATAACCGAACAGATGTCCCCTATAAATAGTCTTGATACTTCATGATGACGACAGTGATAACATCAACTCCCCTACCTCACCCACCCCCTTATTTCATAAGTTGTATTGACCAATGGGAAGAACGGAAGATGAGAAAGGGAAAGGGGTGAGGGATAAGATGGGTGGATGATGGTAAGGAGAAATATGGCACTTAAAAATAAACGCTTAACCCTGTAACTTGAAATGAAAAAGAAATCGTGGGACCATGCTTGTTGCTCAACGAGGTTACTTTGAAACGAGGAAAACAAAACCTCTCATTGGAAGTAGAATTGGGAGAATCTGCGATTAAGTGTCAAGATGTTAAACGAAGGCTATAAAGGAATTCTCTTCTCACGGTGATATTGTTTATTATGAATAAAAGGCACATGAAGTATTCATATTTTGGTCTTATAAAATCATTTTAAATTTGTTAAGTTTACCATTTTTGTCTGTTTTTTTTTTGTATCTTTGTTTTCTTGGTCCTTTATCCGATATACATTAATATGGTATTTGTGACAAATATAAAAAATATAAAAAAATATTGACAGACTCCTGAACAGCGAATAATATTTTTCTTTAGTACCTTTTTGTTGTTATGATCAATTGAATTATCTTTTTGACCTCGTTAAAAACAGTCGAAAGATTTCAAGAAAAATTGTGATCAATATGGGTTATTTTTGTTCTGTTTATTCTCAGAGATCAGTTCAAACGGTAATCTGAGAAGGAGCAAGATGGGACACTCTGGGTTGTAATTCTCTTGCAAAAAGAGCCTAAAATACGGTTAATTTGTTGTAATCATTGCAATTGGAGAGTGATTGTGTTTTACCCGCGAAGGCAGCAAAAAACAGAACAAAAAACACACAAGAAAACGGAAACATATAGAACCACCAAAAATTAAAAAAGGCCATTGAACCATGGAGAGCCCCTTTGTAAGAAATACTGTCTGTGGTACCAGATCAACTCTTAGGATGAAATTTTGAAGATATATTTAGAGACAGATATATATGTTGTGCATATAAGTTAAGTTGAATTCATTCATTCCATTATTTTTTTTTATTCTGAGCTTAATGGAAATCATAAAACTACCGTGACTAAATAAGACTTTTTGCTGTATAAATATGTTAACATATAAGGGAATTATAACCAAGTGACAGCCAAACACAATAAGAATCTGTTAATGCAGACTGTTATTGAAAAACATCTACAACAACATACAGAAAAGGTAGTTTATTTTATTTTTTGGGAAACTTTGATTAGAGCAAGGAAAATCTTAACATGACACTATTGTGACCACAGGCACATCATACAGAGAGGGAAACGCTTTTTACTTCAGCCCCCCCCCCCCTCGACTTAATAGATCCGTGTAACCATCCGTGTAACCATCAACATCTTGGCAACCACAATACCCGTTAGCAAGATCATTATTCAAACTTAAATTGTAACAGTTTCAGTGTTTGTCTACAAACTATTATAATTGTACCAGGACCAGCTGGGTCAAATAATGGCCAAATATAGGGGCCACGCGATATGAATATTTTTGTACCAAGCCATCTAGCTGTGACTTTATCTTCCTGTTTGTAAACAAGTAGGACAGCAACACCTGCCACCCCCCCCCCCTCACCGGCACTCCCCCACCCCACACCTCCGTCCGCTCACACCCGCCCTACCCACTGTTACAAACTGTCCCTCCTTTTTGTAAAGAAAATATATACTCGTGACTCTGAAAGGGTAACAGGACATTGATAAGAAAGATTGAAGCAATTCGCAAGTCTTTTCCGTTAAAGCCACAATTTTTGTACTAGAAACGTGTTAGACTTACTTGATCAACCTTTTGGCTAAAAGAGCCAAAAAAAACTAGCAATACGAAAAGTTTACCGTACCGTACAAGAAAACAAATTTTACCAGCATAATATTCAGCAATATTGCAACAGGAAACTTATAACGAAATGATGATGTCATAAACATATGAACTTTGAGGGACACACAATAATTCGTATTAAAAGAACAAAATAATGAAATAAGAGTGGATGTAAGTTTAGAGCTATAGGAAGAGGATCCGTCCGAAGAATAATTGCAAGATCAATACCCACAGACAAATCCAAACAAGTTCAGAAAACTTCGGAGTGAAAACAAAATATTTTCCTATGTTTTTATTGTTTTTAATCGGCCATCGTCCAGCGAATTCAAATTCAAAGCCCTCCTTCCTCACCCCTCCCCCTCCCCTCCCAGTCCAGTCACATGCGCCCAGGTTGGACTCGACGTAACAAAGAATGATTTTAATATTTTTGGAAATTAACCTTGAAGAGTATAGAGGTCTATTAGCTTTGATAAGAGTATATTCAACTATAAGTCAAAATGAGTTTTATTATAGCAAATTTTAAACAGGTAAATTCCAACGTCCTGACTTGTACAAATAATATTTAAAATAATATTTTGTTTATTAGCAAAATAGACATGACTAAATGATGCTATTCTGGAGAAAGACTCATGCATTTTGCTGAATTGATTAATAAAATAAAATATATGTTTTTCTTCTCTGCTTTTGGCCCTAGATTCAACTATAGGATCAAGTTTAGTCAAATAAAGACCGGGAAAAAAATACATACCCCGGAAGTTTACTTTGTAAAAGTCATTTTATCATTCCGAATACGATGTAATTGTTAATTGTTTTTTGTTTTTTTCACGGTTTAAATGTTACGTAAATGAACTCCCGATATTACAGAGAAATATAATAATGTGAGTGGTAACAAATACATATGAAGCTGAAGCTGTTAACATACAAATAGTATCAAATCTACATCCTGGAATTCTGAAGAAAATTCGAATAAGTAACTGTGATATTATTTGGATACAACAAAAAGATAGATAATTACAAATTAAACAATGAACTAATATAAATTCATTCTCTTTTGCGATCGTGAGAATGAGATAATATTGATCATAAATGAGCATTGTAATATACATAAAGCCATTTTGTAATATTTCGAAACACAAATGAAGAATAAAAAGTGTAAACAATGTGATATATAACTGATACCAAAATCAGGAAAAAACACATTTAAGTCACTGCATTGAGTGCACGTGGCTTAAATTTGAGGATACGATATTATGATAACAAAAATTCTGAATTAAAAATAAAATAAACTTACCGGAAGTTATCTCTTTTTTCCTTTTGTTTTGTATTTTGTTTAATGGGATTGGGGTTCACATAATCTTTTAAATGTTGCTACTTTAAATTTTTATTTCTTTCTTCTTTTTTGACAAAATATGAGATATGTTATGATAAAAATACAAAGATAAGTAATGATATTTTACGAAAGCATGTAATAATTAAACACAGCACACAAAAAGCAAGGATATAAATAATTGTTTTTGAATGGAGGTATTTGAGTCAGGGCAGCAAGTTATAAATATTAGCCTGCATGGGGGTGCTTACAGAGGTACCGTAAATACACGACTGGCCAGGCAGGTACCTAAGGCCCAAAACAATGATCTTTTGTAACTCAGAATTGGTAATAGAACTACTGACTGTTACCAAATGATTTCACGTAATCGGCATACATAAAACTCGCCACTTTAAAGGACAATACAGTAAAAATTTGCTTACCTCAAGACGTTTTTGAAGTTTAGCCAAGCTTTTCGTAACAGGTGAACATTTTTCCATTCAAGAAGGGAACCTTTTTGCGTTTCGAAGTTGTTTCAGTTTTTTTCAAGCAAACGAACAAGAAAGTTTTATGGATAAAATAAACTTTCTTTTTTTTGTTTAGAAGATATTTTTTGTCTTTTTTTTGGTTCGCACGAAGACCTCCAACGAATTCCCCTGTTCCCGGGACGGCAATGGTTAGACCTTGGGGTTGCGTATCGAGGGTGTGAAAATAAAATAAATACTCGTCGCCTCATGTGTTTTCAATGTACTTGTTAGCCTTGGTTGAACGCCAATCTGGCGGGCAAATCCCTTCCGAACTTTCTTTTCTGTTTTTTTCGCAGGCATCCCCCTCTGAAGGTCTCGCTAGTTCCTGTCAATGGGATGATGGATCGATGGTTGTTGTACCGACCATGCCAGAGTGGTGCGGGAGCAGTTCCTTCTTTTTTTAACCATCATCCATCAAAAACCTTTCATATTCGCTAACCGACTTCATTCCTCTGATTATTTCGACAGTATACGGGGTTGGAATTGGCATTTGTAAACGTCTCTTTTTACAAAGGTTAAAGGAAAATTGTTTATAGAAGCCCTCTTAATTTTAAGAGGAATTTGGGGAAAATAACAGCAAGGAGGAATGTGATTATTGCAATTTTTAGGTTGTGAGTGCAGAAACGGGGTAATATTTGTGTGGCAAAACTGATTAACAATATATATATATATTCATATATAATATATAAAATGTTAGTAGAAATAAAAACACAGTGTAGAGAATTTAAAGTACTCATGTCAACGTAATTTTGTTTTGTTTTTAGAAATATATTGAACTGTAACCAAATGAGGCTTAAAAGTCGGGCATCAAACTTGCCAAAATAGAGGGCTTCCTTTTTAACTGAGTTACAATGTTTTGATGGTGAACGTATTTGCAACATTTATTGAAACAGCGCCATCTTTCAGACAATTTTTGCAAAACAACGTCGCAGAGAGAAACTCGCAAATAGGAATGCGAAGCATATATTGATTTTGCTTCCACTTAAAATTGTTATTTTTCATAGTAATTTACGAATTCATTCCACGTTTACACGAAACAGAGCATAATCTTTAAAATGTAGCAAAAGTGGACAAAAATAACCCAAAGTTTTGTCAAACTCAACAACATGTTAGGCTACAAATTTTCTTCAGTTCACTTTTCACAAGTGAGTCCCATCCATAAACAAAACTTACAGGACTTGTGTAGAACAATTATTGAAGCATAAAAATATGATAATTTGTTGTCACAGAGTAAATTGATATATTCAAAGCTATTTAAATATTTCAAAATTGGTTATATCTGATCATTTATTACAATATACATCATAAATATCTCAATGTCACAATTTTAACTTATAAGGCTAATTTTGGCGACAACAAAATGTCGAATTCTGACTTCACACTACTGGAGAGATGTCGCTCACAAAGTGTAGCAAATCAAAGGTAATGCTTTTTACTCTAACATCTTCAGACATTTCATTTCAGTAAAATGAGAAATTATGTCAAAAAGTTGCGTGCCAAAAAAATGTGTTTTTCAATATTGGTTTTATTTCTAATAAAAGTTAAGAAAGTGACAAATAAACTAATAATAAAAAGAAGTTTATAAAAATAATTAAGATTATGTTGGTCCTTCAGGGCTCTAACAACTATTAGCAACGTACAGGCAACGAATGACGCAACGTATAGGCAAACCTCTTGCAGTAGTTTTATTCTAACCCCGAATTAAGACTATTTAAGACAAACAAAAGAAAAACAAGAACAAAAATATAAATGAGTTAAATTAAGAATTGAAATATGTAAAACAAATCAGACCAGATTGTTTATCTATAACACTGAGAAATTATAATTAGTTGCAGGGGTTATCAACTAAAGTGACTGGACTATATAGTCTAATACATTGACCTTTAGGTCAGTTCCACAGATGCAACACAAAACTCAATGGGAAACTTTTATTTGCCTCAAATACAATTTTCACAATGAAATACAAATGTTGTCAATTATAAATGGGTGTTAAATGCCATCAAAACGTGATATGGTGTTTACATGAAGTTAACAGAACATGTTTTATTTGAGTTTTTAGAATTGGAAAATACAAAAATGGATTAACATTAACATTAAGTTCTACATTAAGGAGCTGACATTTATTATTAATTTAGCCTTAAAGAATCATTCCTTTGATTTAGGATGGTTTAAAGGTGAATAGCTTAAAAACCAGAATAGCAATAATAAATAAATATTACTAACACTCAAATTTGTCTCTTCTTCTTTAAATTACAGCATATCAAAAATTAAAATTCTACCGAAAGTCATCTTTTAATGTACCTTTGTAAGAAAAAAGAAACTATATCCATTTTGCTTTAAACCACTGTTGGACCAATCAAACTTAATAAGGAGAATTCATTGCCTCGACAACAACAGAAACCTGTTCCGGTTGCACTTGGAATTACTGTGTAGTCTTCTAAATGAGACGTTTTGTTCAAGTTCCGAATCAAACCCCTTATACATCCTTTAAATACCACGGTAGTTACTACCATCATAACCATCATCTGATCTCCTCACCGTGCCTATGCTTATTATTAGCTCGGTAATAATTTGAGTAGGGTCCCCCCCCCCTCCACCCCACACAGCTTACGATCCGTAGGGAGGTAGTCCCGTCTCCTCCAAATAGGTCAGGAATTATGGCCAGCTATTCCCCTATAAACCTGCCACCGTTAATATACATAAAATTTGCCACATATATAGAAGCACGGTGGAGGAAGATTGGCAATGTCAAATTTTTTTCTTTTCTCTTTTTCTTTTAGCGTTGAATTAATGGCCAATGGTTAGATTTATTTCACACACGTGGGGTTCTTATGAACGTTGGCTTGCAGGCTAATTTGGGAATTCTGTGTCTCTCGCCAGCTGACATTAACTTCTTCTTCTTCTTCATCTTGTGTACAACGGTGTATAGATACATACTGGGGTAGTAAAACAGTCAAGGCGATAATGTACAGTCTGTTTGGGGAAGAAGACTCCAAAAATATAAATCACCGTCGATACGATAAAAGTTGGAGGGGGTTATAAAGCTTTCACTTTGGACGGTTTATGGGTGAAGTTGTGCCCGGTTTTCGCACGTCGTGTCGGGGGGCAAAGTGTGTGGGCAATTACACGGAGGTATTATTATTATTATTTTTTTTTGGTTACCTTGTATCGTCGTACATTCTATGGAAGATTTGTATACAGGATTAGAAAATTTGGTGGAAAGAAAAAACCCCGGAATAAACAGGAGAAGAATTTGCAATTTTGTTTTTTTTCCCTTCTTGATACCAGATGGTGGTTTTACATGGTGACACAGATGTGGTTATGAAACTCTCACCAAGGCAACTACGTGGGTAAGGTCAGGAATGCATTTCTGTCGGTGATGAGAAAGGTCACCGGTGTCACTCGGAGGTATTTTAGCGAAGGGAACCACGAGGCCATGGGGACGTTGGGGTTTACCAGGCTCGCCCATTGTCCCCCTTGAGGACCCGACTGTTTTTTCGCAGTTCTTCTCGACCCTGATCAACATCGACGTGTTTTGCATACCACCTCCACTTCAGACTGCAAAAGCAGCCAAACAACGAGTGTGGATAAACTGGTAAAGTTTATAGAGAGACGTGCTAAATTTACGGGTTCGTCTGATCGCGCGAGAAGAAAATCGTAAATCACATAGCCACTAATGGAAACTCCGCCTGCATAGAGGGGTCGAAGTGGAGGCGGCGAGGCTTTGTAGCTGGTCTGTGGCCGGCCAGTGGGTTGCAGTTGCTTGATTACACATGTCACACGCTGCGAGATTTATGGCGCTGGAGAAAGTACCGAGCAAAGGTAACAACACAACCAGACGGGAAGAGAGAGAGAGAGTTGAAAAGAGATGCAGAGAGAGTGAAAGAAGGGATAGAGAGGAAAAATGTAAACAACATTAAGGCACGAGACAATTGGTTATGGTTCGCCAGGAAAGATAGGCAGCGTTGTCCAGCAGCTGTTACTTTAAAAAGAAACATTTCCCTGTTTTTTCTCAAAGTCACGCGAAAGGGGGGGGGGGGGGAGAGAGAAGAGTTTTAACAATTTACCAAAACAGCATTACGACGCCACAGTCCACAAACAGTTAATTATCATTTACATACTGCAGAGTAGTGCTTTGAACTTGTGAAAAAAATCAAATTAATGCTTGCTATATCGCATTGTTCTATTCTATAAATTATTAATTTATAATTAAGTGTCTAATGAACAGACTTTCATGAACGCATTTAATCTATGAAACTTGAGAGATGCAATGTTAGACATTTTTAAACATTCATCGAAAGTGTCCTAGCTGTCAGGTACCTATAACTGTAACCTTTCCGCTCCCTATGGACGCCCTCCTACATCCCCCTACATCCCCGTACATCCCCCTGTCTCCCCACCCCAGCCCCATCCCTTTCCATCCATTTCTATACTCTCTGATACTCTCATAAGGTTTCAGTAGGATATCATTGACTGTAAGTTACTATGTTATAGATAAGTCTCTCCACATGTCCTGAAGCGTTGAACTTCAATTTTTATGACGTCATATTAGTCACGTGTGAGTATCAGGAAAGCACGTGATGCAGACCAAGAATGACTGCCTGATAAATGCGAGAGTAGTTTTGTATTAAGTATAGTCCTCGTCTTGAAGAAAACTTTTTTTTTATTTTAATAATGTGGATGTTTCAGTATATGTCATTCGCTTTGTCATTCAGTATATTTAGAAATTCCAACCGATTATTCTAAAAGTAATTCGATCATTAGATTGAAGTTTCAATCCTTAAACATAGCAGGAAAAGAGCAAATTCGTAATTCATCAACACTTTGCAATTTTTTTTCTTTTAAATCGATCGTAAATGAAACAATTTAACAGCTGGTTATGTTTTCGCCGTAATATTGTCAAAAGAAAACATCAGTTTCACAATCATTTCCATTTCAGTATCGATAAGACTTTGAGGTAAATATATAAACTTTAATAAGTGATAAATTAGCAACCAATATATGCTTCGATAATTGTTAAACAAGAAGCTGTTTAATGTTTTCAAATATTGTATAATTTATCATGAGAAAGAAGATAAATAAGGACCTCTAAACTCATCCAAACTTCCATAGAAATGATATTATTTACAATTTGCTGTTGACTTACAATCCAGTCGTTTTGAATATAACGCAACGGAATAGTTTAAATTCATGCGTGCCAATCAGTCAAGTATTATTATTATTATTTTAGAAAAAAATTACAAATTTGATCTTATCGTATTTGTAAAATCATTAAAGATTCTCTCTTATTCATCATTGCTGAACAGCATCGGCCCGTTTCCAATATCGTCACACCCCTTCCGTCCCCCTCCCCCTCCCCTCCCCCTCCCATCACCTCCATCCATTCCGTTAATTAATTATAATAAGACGCGTAGTTATTTTTATTCCATACTCATACATAATCCTGAATGCCGTATATTTTGAGAACTGCAAATTGAATAACAAACATATATGTTATTCAATTAGAGATCTGTTGTGCAAAATTTATACTCGCCAATAAATCATTAGCGATGGATTATTATTACCTTTTGAATATTCAAATCAATTACGTAATATTCCAGCCAGGTGGCACAATTCTAATTTTTTGCCTCCATTGCTATATATCTGCTACTGTTCATAGCCATTATAAATAAACATATCATAACCTATGTATACTCCTCCATCCAAATTGGCAGACTTGTTTCTCCTGACAACACATTTTCACTTCAAAATGTTTATGGCTTTTGCTGTAGGTTAACGAGCCACATGGGTTCTTAAATAACACAGGCTTTGAGACGTTAACGTTATAATTAATGTATTTTATATCCATATATATTTTTCGTCGCCTCAATCAACTTAAGACGCCATAAACCGTTCAGGTGACAGGGGTCTTAATAACGTCATTTCTTCATTATCCATTGAGAGACAATAAAATTGCGTTTTGTTATGAATTAACCTACTTACTCGACGATAAAAACGCCTTTACCGGGTAATACAAACATCGTAACAATGAGCTTAGCTGCCTATATGGTTTGACTATCATATTCCTTGGCCCACCGTAATTCATAGCTTTGCTTGCCGGGTTTGGTTTTTATACGCAATAATCTGATTTTATGATTCCATAAACACGTTCACAGATGCTCATAAAACTCGGCCTGCCGTACGTTATAAACTTTCATCTTGGGGCACGTAGTGTATAAGGTTGTAACATAACAATGCACTGATGCAAAAATATCATTAATCCCATTTTTCTCTTTTTTATTCTTTGTTTTTCCTACGACGTAAAATATGACTTTCCCAGCATCGCGAATAATGATTCTCACGTATTGTTAACTCTTATGTGACACTGGATGACTTCGCCGTCATCGGCCGTTGAAGAGAAACTTTAAACCCGCTAAATGTAAAAGAGGTAATGTCATTTGGAGATTCCTTTCCTCTTTGATTTCATTTGTTATTTTGTTGTTTTACAAATTTACCCTGTTTAAATGTTTTTCTTCTTCTTCTTTTCAAAATTCAAAATTACGGTAAAAAAAATGTAAATTTCCTCTTTTCATAACTGTGGAAGATTAATATTAAGTGACATCGGTGTTGCTTTTAAGGGGTTTTGTTTTTACCTGTAAAATGTCTTTGAAAACCTCAACTGTTCGTTAACCTGTGTGGTGAAGATGTTGTGGTCATCGAGACCTCAAACAGGTCGAAACTCCTGTCGCTTTTTCCAGAAATAGATGAGTAACAAAGATTTTAGTCCATAAATATTAACAAAAATACCACCATTTTCCTCACAAATTAAACTTCACGGGTGACTGGTTGTACTTTTTTTTAAATTTATGACCTTACTTTGGCCATGACGGATTCTGTTTTGAAATCTTCGTTCCTTTGTTTCCGCTGAACTTAATTAATGTTACATGACAATTGTAAAAGCAGCAGCTTCATTAATGTCACATTAATGTCACATATTTTATGTAAAACAATAAATATCATTTTTCGAGTTCAACATCAAATTTAACGTACTTTAACACATTTTTTATTTACAACCGTTTCAAATATATTTGTTACATATCAAGATGTCACTTTTTTTGGGAGGGGAAGGGGAAGGGAAGGGAAGGGGTTTCTTTGGGGAGTTGGAAGAAGGGCATAGGCTTTAATGGTTTTAAAAATGAATATAAATCAATTAAATTATGCTGGCATGAATTTTATGATTCATTTTTGTTGCTGATTTGTGTTGTTTCTTTTGTTTCTCTATTTATTGTTAATCATAAATCATAACAACTTTTTTCTTTATTGACTCGTTAACATTTATACAAATAGACATGATAATTTAGTGAGTTCTTTATAGTATAACAATAGTACACAATATTACCAAAACACCTACACAGATCATAACAACAGAGAAAAAGAGTAGAAATAGAATTGAGCAAATCGAAATAAACCTACATTTAATACATTTGATAACCGTAGTTTTAGCATAATGTACTTCATTTCGCTACAAAATATGATATTATAAACATGTAACAAATATTATTCAGAAATTGATAATATTGATAAATAGCAGAGTTATAAGACTTTGGACGTTATTTAAATTACTCAGGTCCGGTCATACTTTCTTTTCTCTCTCCCTTCCCCTTCCCCCTCCACCGCCCGCC